>CBVK0100320945.1:2008-18958 GCA_900067695.1 Picea abies
TAATGAGTACATGAAAATATTCATTAATACATCCTCATGATGTATTTCCCATTGATGCATCAGTTCATGAAACTCAAGCAAATGCTCAACATGGTTGTCATCTCTATGTTCTCTAAATATGGGAAACAAATCACCCCACTCATCTATAGTAGGAAAAACATTTGGAAAACCAGGAACAATTGAGAAATTTAATGGAGAAAACCTCTGAGCCAAGATGGCTTCCATATGAAAATACGACTTCTTAAAACTGTGGAGTCACCACTGGATTCTTTAACCATGGAGTCGCTAGGTGAATGATATGTAGTCTAAATGTGTTTGGTCTTCATTCACCATCAAATATCAGATATGATTGTTTTCATTCTCCTAGGGAAAGATATTTCTTTACTCCATTCCCTTGCAACAGTGCCATAAGATGTTGGTCCTAAAGTCTGCACCTGACTACTAAAGGGAAAATCTAGGCGACCTGTCATTTTATAATGATTGTTTCTTTTGCCTTTGTGTTGGTTGGTCAGAGGGTTGTTCTATCAAGAAAAAGGGACAGTTGTTTGGAGGAATGATAGAGATGAGGGTTCTCCTTGGGTGGTGGTACACTAATGACATACTAGAGAAATAATAGAAAAACAGGGGAAACAACAAACTACTCAATGAATAATCTACTGCAAGAAGTTCAATACTTAAAATGTTAATTCAAGACATTAAACATGTATCAAAAACATAGTTACTCCCACATGTTGCAAATAAAAAAATTCTTCACCAAATAATTAGGTCTTTGACAGGTTGCATATCAGTGAAAACAAGTTATACAATAGTTGAAAGGAAATGAAATGTACGTTGCACAAACCAAAAATTGCATTCAAGATAAGAATTAAAAAACAATAAAGATTTGAATGAAAAATTGTCATCAAGAGTATGTTCACCAGGTAGAGGGATTTAATCCATGCATAGAATGGGTCCAACCATTCTAATGTATTGCTATTCTTTCCAAAAAATCGAACCCTTACAATATCCAAAAACTAACTATTTAAAAGAGGTGCAAAGGCTCTCGTCCTTAGGATACTAAGACCTAAATTTAGGTAATTGTTTGTAGAAAAAATTATTAACTTCACTAAGACACTGGACTTATACTGCAAGAAGTTCAATACTTAAAATGTTAATTCAAGACATTAAACATGTATCAAAAACATAGTTACTCCCACATGTTGCAAATAAAAAAATTCTTCACCAAATAATTAGGTCTTTGACAGGTTGCATATCAGTGAAAACAAGTTATACAATAGTTGAAAGGAAATGAAATGTACGTTGCACAAACCAAAAATTGCATTCAAGATAAGAATTAAAAAACAATAAAGATTTGAATGAAAAATTGTCATCAAGAGTATGTTCACTAGGTAGAGGGATTTAATCCATGCATAGAATGGGTCCAACCATTCTAATGTATTGCTATTCTTTCCAAAAAATCGAACCCTTACAATATCCAAAAACTAACTATTTAAAAGAGGTGCAAAGGATCTCGTCCTTAGGATACTAAGACCTAAATTTAGGTAATTGTTTGTAGAAAAAATTATTAACTTCACTAAGACACTGGACTTAATAAACAAGAGTGTTTCTCATCACACATAGAAGACCACTATTGTATCTAATCTGAGAAATTATGGAATTAATCAACTAAAAACTACTACTGTCTCTGAGACAGAAACTGATACATGTGTTGGAGGAATTGAATTGGCATAAAATATTCCTCGGAGTGATAGAGAAGAGCTTTGTTATTGAGTAATGGCATGCCTGTGAGCTTTCAGAGGCCATTGGAGACAACTGGTTGCATGAGAAAATCTTTTCTTGAAGAAGAGAGGTAGTCTGTTTGAATTGTTCTCGAGGTATTCTGCATCGACCTGGGACTGAGACTTAACTCTTTCTCTGTGCCTGAGCTTTAGAAAGCTAAGAACATTATGTCTCAACTGTAACTAGCCCTTCTTCTCACTTTCTTCGTGATGAGTTGGTCATGAACAGGAAGACGTGGAGGTGAGTGTCCATTAGGAAGACATGATGCGTGGAGGTGATAGGTGATATGGAGAGTAGTCAGGGGAATAGGTGGAAAAATTTGAGTGGTAGTGAGAGTGTGCGTGAAGGTGACGTGGATGTAGATGAAGTGGAGGTGAGTGGAGGACAAATGTTGGGTGGAAAGAGGAGTGATATTAGTGAGTGGAATGAGTGGAGATGATGCAGTGACCTTATGTCATTTAAGCACATGATTGTGGAAGTTGTTGAGGGTGGTTTGGGTCCACACCGCTTTTCTCCCCACAATCGCCCACAAGATGCCACATACCCTTCCAAAAATACCATGGTTCCAATTGCAGGACCGCTCTAGAAAATTAACATCTGGGTATTTTACATCCCTGCAATGAAATGTGGTCATCAATATGATTACGATCTGTGATCCAGGTGATATTTACCTATTGCAGGGATCAATTATTCTTGTTTATTTAAGATCAATGATCCAGATTCACTTCGGAATTTTGGGCTTCAGGAATTTCAAATTTTGTTCTTGGATATCTACTGGAGGAAAATATCTGAACTGAATGATCTGTTGACACATGTCGTAACCAACGAACGGTCTAGATTCTCTTCGGAAATTTAGGCTTCAAGAGTTTCTATTGGACCTTCATTATGAAAGTTAGCGAAGAGCAAGGAAGAAAAGGAAAAATACGAACTGCACAAAAGACACAATGATTGTTACTGGGTCGAAGTGAGAAAAAGAGAATAAAATACAGAGTGAAGTAAAAGGAAGCAAGCCAATGGACGAGGAGATCGAGGATGAAAGATCAGAAAGGAAGAAGGATTGTGGACAACTCAGCAAGTGGAGAAACCCATCGTTGGATGCTTTGGAGCATCATGTGAAAAGGAAGGAAAGAGAGGCTAGCGAAGCCCTGAAAATGTGGGTCAAGTTGAGCTAGGGTTTTAGACACCTAGGGTTTTGGTATCTAGGGTTTTGACACCTAGGTATAAACCTAAGGTCGTCGGTGAATGATTTTAATGTATAAATAGAGGTCAAGAGGACATAGGATGGGTTGTTGTCATTGTTGTTATTATTGTTGGTGTTATGATTGTTGTTGTGTGATCAAGTGAGTAATATTGAGAGAGAGAGAAGTGTTGAGTATGGGAGCCTTATGTATTGTAATATCTTCAGCTGGGTGCGAAGATCAACCCTACAGTTGGGTGCACAGGGAGGGGAGAGATAGAGAGAAAGAAGAGAGAAGATCTGCTAGATGAGATCACAAGAAAGAGCTATATGCTTCATCTTAATATATTATAAGAACAGTTCTATGAATGTAGCCCTGGAGAGAGGGTGAACCACATATATCTTGTTTTGTATGTGTGATTGATGCTATGTTCTTTTCCTTTTGATATACTTTTATTGCATTACTGTATTAGATCTGATAGATAGTTGTGTGGATTATATCTAAGATGATAAGTGATATATGAATGTTGTATTGTTATGGTAGTATATCCACTTGATATTCCCCATGGTTGTAGACATTTCTCTCTTGCAACCCCCCCATAGATTCTTTAGGTGAGACTACATCTACTTCACAGGTGTTTCCGAAAGGGCTAGTAGATAGGGCTTGCTGGTGCGCTCTTGGAGCTGAACCCCGGGTCTGCCCCTGTGCCAAAAAATGGTTTCATTGCCGGGACAAGAATCTTCTTGAGGGAATTTCAAGGTGGTTTCCATCAAAGACATAAATTAAAAACTAGATAGAAAATAAAGAAAAGGACTTCGTTGAAGGCCAAAACAAGAACCCTAATATTAGTACAAGGGATTGGTTAGGAAGATATATCTTTACTGATATACATGAGATTTTCTTTGGAGGAATCCATCAGGATCTATATGAGTGGTTAGATAGGTTAGAAGATACCCAGTTTGAGATCAGATCTAGACCTCCTGTGGTTTGGACGTCGACGTCGATCAAGAAGGTCAAGAGAGTTTATAATGTTGTGTCAAGAGTAGTGAATCACTGGTTTGATAGCACCATTGGAGGGTACATCACCGATTTTGTTGTTGACAAAGTAGAGTCATATAGCCAAGCTAAGAGATATTTCTTCAAGGGACCTAGAGGAAACTTTTTACAATTTTTGAGGTTGAGGATCAAGATGTTATTGCATGAGAAGAACATCTTGAAGATACAATAGATTGTTCAGATTTGAAAAAGATAATGTTCAAAAATTCGGACAATGAAAACAACACAAAGGTTGGACATAAACGTAGTGGGAGAGAATTCAAAGAAGTTCATCTTGCACACCTATTTAAGCATAATTATGGATACGAGGGTTTCTACAGTGGAGAAGAGGCAGATCTGACAGATGAAGAGCATTCAGAACCCGCTAGGGCATAGGAAGGGAAAGATGAAGAGCCTCATTGGGAAGATCCAGAAAGTTCAGGAGCTGTGCATACTGCTGAAGTATGTACTATTATCCCTCATGTTGATTTAGTAGCATTAATAAATTAGAGTAATCCAAGCCACCAGAGTGTTCAGAGAACTATCACTAGTAGCCCACCACATACTCAGTCGGGAACTCTAGGAAGATCTATGGGAGATGAGATGAGGCTCCCTATTTTTAGGGGAGATGGGTCTGAAGGCCCTGATCAACACTGGTTCGTATGTGAAGCCATATGGAATATTAATAATTTCACCGATGAAGCTATTAAAAGAAATCAGTTTAGTACTACCCTAAGGGATCACGCACTGAGATGGTACATGAATCTTGTCCAAGGACTTGCACAACCTAAGCCACTGAATGATATCAAGAATGCGTTGATTGCAGAGTTAAAGAAACCCAAGTCAGAGTCACAATGTATTACAGAGTTGAAAGAGATCAAGCAAAAGGTAGCCAAACCTATTTGGGAATTCAATCAGAGATTCAAGACCTTAACAAGTCGATTGACTTTTCAGATCCCAGATAAGAAAAACAAAGAATGGTTTATTGCTTCCCTCTTACCACACACCAGAGTTCCTATGATGCAATAGAATATTGCTTCGCAGGCTGAGGTGATGGAGATCACCATGAATTTATAATCATGCCCTATGGGAGAATCCATCTCAGGTATGAGTCAAATCCAGAGTCGGCTAACTAGTTTGTTTTTGCAGGTCGAAGATATGAAGAAAGTCGAGGGAAAAGATAAAAGATAATACATGTGGTGTGTCAGATGCAGATCAAAAGGCCATGACAAGCAACATTGTCCCCTATTTCATGAATACTTGGCCTTTGGAGCTCCTAGTACTTTGAAACAAGACACCCTACCCTAGTGCGAGGTATGCAGAAATAGACATCACCCTGGTGAGTGTTATTACATGCAAAAATATGTTAAGACACCTACAAATTTTTATTTCACATTCTTTAAGTCCATAGGGCATGATTATATGGATTGTAGGGATTATGTCCTCATGCATGAAAGGTCAAGAAATATATACAAAATTCAAGGTGAAGTACAGTAAGAAGGAAACACTATGTAGTATAAATCCCCTAGGAGGGGAAACTTTAACCCTCGTAGTGGATTCAGAGGACAAGGAAGAGGAGGAGGTATGGGTTCAGGCTGAGGAGAGATCATTTGTTACAACTATGCACAAACAAGACACTTAGCAAGGGTTTTTCATAACCCTTGCACCACTTGCAGTTACTACAACTCTTTCGAGCATGTCATCGAGGAATGTCCAACATTGTTGGATAAACTTCTAGAGAAGTGAGGACCTCAACAGAACCTGCAAGTGCAATGGATATATGTTGAACCTCGTGGAGAAGAACCTAGAGTCGATGTTATAACTAGAGGAGGCATTGTTACAGGAGAAGACAGACTAACACAAGGAAAGACTACAAAATACTTAGGAGTCAGGAAAGCTACAGAGAAGACCCAAACCTTTGATGCAAAGAAAGAAAGAAAAATATTTGAGGAGGCAAGAAAAGAGTTCAAAGAAGACCAAGGTTCTTCATCAAATACACAGCCATAAGTAATAGAATATGGAATTCCTTTGGAATTTGATCTGTCTACTTCACCAAAACAAGGACAAGAGGTAAGCAATCTCATGGATTTTTTACATACTTGTATTAAGTTGATTGAGGATGAGAGCATTGTACAAGAGATACAAAATTTAATTAGACAATATGAGATAGGAAGGATAGATCCTTTAATGAATAAAGTAGTACATCAACTATCCAAGAAGAGAAAGAAAAATAAGGAACCACACTTGAATGCTCAAATAGGAGAATATGATATAGACTATGTCGTCCTCAACTTAGGTTCAAAGGTCAATGTCATGATGAAGGAAACCTAGGCACTGATGGGAAAATCGAAGTTTATCTATTCCCCTATCAATATTGGGATGGAAAAAAAGTAGGAAGTAAGCCCCTTTGGAATACTGGAGCATGTACCTGTGGACATCGATGGAGTAAGAACATTTTCAAATTTTGAGGTAATTGAGATAGTTGATGATAGCTTCCCTTACCCTGCACTGTTAGGAATTGACTGGGCTTTCAATAATTCCACTGTGGTTGATTTAAAGAAAATACGTATGAAGTTTGAAAGAGATTTCCTTAGGGTTATTTCACCTTTAGATCTAGATGAAGGTCAACGATACACAAAACCCATCAGAGAAGAAGACCGCGCATATGAAATATAAAACATATACAAACTAACAACCAGACAATAGGATTACATCAATCCTATGGCCGATGGAAACCTAAGCTGGTGAAGTGACAATGCATGTTCATCAGATCCAAAAGAAGCACTGGAGAATTGGCAGAACAAAATGTATGAAGTATCTACAAGGAGATGTGATAGATTAACTAGATATTTTTGCTGGATCGACACAACAGTAAGAAACTTTCCCACCTTTGATGGTCTGAATCCTTTAGAAACCTTCTTGTCGAAATTCGAAGCGAGTGTACCGAAACAACAAAGATTGATGGAAATGGATGAGGCCTTGAAAGAAACACCAACGAGATGGTGGGGAACACACAAAACAACATTATAGAATGGGTACAATGTCATACACTGATGATCACGCGGTTCTCAGCACAAGTAGAAGGCTGTGAAGTTCGGTACATAGGTTGAAGTTGCCCAAAGGACCATGTACGAAGTTGCGAGGAATCCTGGAGAACCATTCCTCAAGATCAGTGGGTGCACAAGTTCATTAACACACTAGACATAACCCCTATCAACTGGTACCTCAAAGTAGAGTTGCACCTCATCACTGGAGATTTGGAAGGTATGATTCAGAACTTTGTAACCACCTTCTTATTTGACAGTCAATATCCTTCAGTAGATCAAGCATTATAGATTTTAATATAGAGAGTATTTGAGGAGGCCTCTAACACCCCTTTAGAACAAGAAGAGGATGAATGGACTGCACCTCTACATAAACTGCTAGGTTGTTACAACATCAATGCTGATGAAGACTATGATCCTAGGAACATGAACATCGTAGAAAAAAAAGTCCAAATAGATGTGGAAGGACCAGGAGATGAGATACCATTCATTAGACATCCAATCAAGATTAAGAAGGTCAACATTGGAACAGAGAAGACACTAAATCTTGCAAATGTTGGAGATTACTGGGATGTTGTTACTCTTAACAAAATCACAGAGTTGTTGCATGAATATCAAGACTTGTTTCTAACCAAGTTTATTGATATGAAGGTAATTAAAGGGCCTATGGGAGATATAAGGATCCCTCTAAAACTAGATGAAAGACCAGTCAAACATAGACCCTACAGATTGAACCCTAAATATAAGGAAAAAAGAAAAGATTGAGCTCAACAGAATGTTGGAAGTAAGAATTATAGAACCTGTTGAAGTGTCATAATGGATTAGCCCTATGGTGGTACAAGACAAGAAGACAAGAGAGATCATGATCTGCATAGATATCAAGAAACTGAATGATGCATTTTTGTATGACCCTTTCCCTACACCATTCACTAATGAAGTGTTAGATAATGTGGGAGGTCAGGAGGTATATTCTTTTACAGATGGATTTTCAAGATACCATTAGTTCCGGATTGCCAAGGAAAATCGCCATAAGACCACATTTGCAAGAGAATGGGGATCCTACCAATATACAGTGATTCCATTTGGATTGAAGAAAGCCCTAGCCATCTTTTCCAGGGTGGTCGTCGAAGCATTCAAAGAGTTTTTGCATAAATTTATAGAAGCATATTTTGATGATTGGATTGTTTTTAGTTTATTGAAAAATCATATTGAATGTCTAAGGATAATGTTGGACAAATGCAGGTAGTGTCAAATTGCCTTGAATCTGAAGAAGTGCATCTTCTTCTCACCATTTGGAGTGCTATTATCTCATATTGTATGCAAGTAGGGATTGTTGGTAGACCCATCTAAAATTGCCATTATAGTTGATCTGCCACCGCCTACATCTATCAAACAATTGCGCACTGCGCTCGGACATACTGGATATTATAGGAAGTTCATTAAAGGATACACCCATATTAAAACACCCATGGAGAATCTTTTGAAGAAAGACTGTCAGTTCAGTTGGACAAAATAATGCCAACAGAGCTTCGACACACTAAAACAAAAAATGGTTATTGCACCTATTCTGGTTTTCCTAGATTGGAGCAAGGAGTTTCATGTGCATGTCTATGCGTCTTCCATTTCCTTAGGAGCAGTGATAGAACAACTTGGGGAGAGAGATATTGACCATATGTTATCTTTTTCTTGCAGGAATCTATCAACAGCAGAGATAAACTACACCACCACTGAAAGAGAAGGGTTATCCATGGTGTATGCACCGCAAAAATTTCGCCACTACTTGTTGGGAGGACACCTTAAAATGTTTACTAATCATTCTGTGTTGAAATACCTAGTCAACAAGTCAGTGATGGGGGGGAGCATATGGAGATGGATTCTGTTATTTCAGGGATATGAATTTGAGATCGTAGTTAAATCGGGAAGAATGAACAAAGGTCCTAACCACTTGTCGATGTTAGAACATAGAGAAGAACCCACTAGTTTTGAGGATACATTGTTGGATGCACAGTTATTGGCCATTAGAAATATTCATGACCACTTTGCAGAGATAGTCTAGTTCCTGTCAATAGGAATGGCACCAAGTGAATATACAATTCCCCAGAAGAAACAACTAGTAGTAAGCATTGCAAACTTCTCACTTATAGTTGGACAACTATACAAAATGGGACCTGATGAGATATTGAGAAGGTGTGCTATGGAGGCAGAGCGACCATTGATCCTCATAGAAGCTCATGAAGGCATTGCAAGAGGACACTACGTAGGGAAAGAAATTGCACAAAAGGTTCTTAGAGTTGGACTTTTGTGGCCTACCTTACACAAAGATGGTAAAGACTATTACAGAGCTTGCGATGTATGCCAAAGACTTGGGAAACCATCCAGAAGAGATGAAATTCAATTATCACCACAGCTGACCCTACAAGCGTTTGAGAAATGGGCCATTGACTTCGAGGGACCTATAAACCCACTAGGCAAGCGCACAGGAGCAAGGTACATCATTACTGCGACATAATATTTGACCAGATGAGCCAAAGAAAGAGAAGTTAAGGACTGTAGTGAAACTACAGCTGCGTGCTTCATATTTGATTACATCATAACATGGTTTGGATGCCTAAAATTCCTTATGAGTGATCAAGGCACACATTTCATAAATAAAAAAGTTGAATCCCTAACTGAGGAATTTGCAGTCCACCATCAGAATAGAGCGCCTTACCATCCACAAGAAAATGGGACAGTGGAAGCGTTCAATAAGATATTGGAGACATCATTGATGAAGATCTGCAGTGTGAACATGGATGACTAGGATTTAAGAGTACCAATAGTACTATGGGCCTATAGAACAACTTGCAATAAGCTAACAATGTAGAACCATTTTTAGTTGGTATATGTTCTCGAAGTCGTTGTCCCAATGGAATATTCCGTACCAAGCCTAAGAATTTTTGCCTTTAGATATATGGATGACACTAGTGTTGTTCGAGAAAGGCTTGCACGGATGGTCAAATTGGAGGAAGACAGATTTGTTGCAGGATTTCATCAACATGTACAAAAAGAAAGAGAGAAGGCCTACCATGACATAAACATTAAGAAGAAGGAATTTAAGCAAGGTGATATGGTATTGGTATATGACAATAAATTCATCAAATATCCTAGAAAGTTCATAACACACTGGCTCAAGCCATATGAGGTCGCCTATGTTAAAAAAGGAGGAGTTGCGCAGTTCAAGACTTTGAAGGGAGAATGGAAGGAAGGATTAGTGAATGGGATTCGACTGAAGGTGTATTATGAAAACTAGCTTCCTCACAGCTCTCAGTAAGATCTTGAGGAAAAGGGTCTAGGTACCAGGTGCAGTTGAAACTGGGTACTAGACACAGAAAAGACAATCTGCACAAGGAAGGAGAGGAGGCATAGAGTAGAAAGCAAAGGTTGCATTATGCAATCCGAATTTGAAGTAACATAGAAAGGTAAGATCTAAAGTTCCTTAGGATGATTCACAAGAGAGTGTTGGGGGCCTTTTGGCCCTTGGTTATGAAAGTTAGCAAATAACACGGAAGAAAAGGAAAAATACAAACTGCGCGGAAGACACCGTGACTATTAATGGGTCGATGTGAGCAAAAGAGTAGAAAATATGGAGCGAAGTAAAAGGAAGCAAGTCGATGGACGAGGAGGTCGAAGATGGCAGATCAACAAGGAATATGGATCATGGAAAACTAAACAAGAGGAAAATGCCACTGTTGGATACTTTGGAGCACCATGCAAAAAGGAAGGAAAGACAGGTTAGGAAAGCCATGAAAATGTGGGTCAAGTTGACCTAGGGTTTTAGACACCTAGGGTTTGGGTATCTAGGTTTTTGACACCTAGGTCTCAACCTAAGGTTGTTGGTGAATGATTTTAATGTATAAATAGAGGTCAAGAGGACTTGGGATGGGTTGTTGTCATTGTTGTTATTATTGTTCTTGTTATGATTGTTGTTGTGTGATCGAGTGAGTAATATTGAGAGAGATAGAAGTGTTGAGTAAGAGAACCTTCTATATGGTAAGATCTACAGTTAGGTATGAAGATAAACCTTGCAGCTGGGTGTGCAGGGAGGGGGGAGAGAGAGAGAAAGAAGAGAGAAGATATGATAGATGAGAGCGTAGACAAGAACTGTATGCTTCATCTTAATATATTATAAGCACAGTTATGTGGACATAGACCTAGAGAGAGGGTGAACCACATATATCTTGTGTCATATGTGTGATTGATGTTATGTTATTTTCCTTTTGATATATTGTTATTGCATTGTTGTATTAGATCTGATAGATACTTGTGTGGAGTAGATCTAAGCTGATAAGTGATATATGAATGTTGTATTGTTCTGGTAGTAGATCCACTTGATATTCCCCTAAGTTGTAGACATTTCTATCCTGCAACCCCTGTTGTTGGATAAATCGGTAGGTCTAGACACTTGATGATCTCCCTAGATCCACCTAGATCTAGAACAAAACACACCAGAACATGACGCTTTCCTTAAGTTTTAGATATTTAATTTACTAAATAAAGAGGGATAGGTGACATACCATTTAAACGTCGCTTCCTCTCTCCATCATCATCCTAGCTTCATTCCAACACTCATACAATGATGATCCTGCAAAAGAAAGCAACCAACGAAAATGACAATAATAGCATAAACTCAATATAAACCTATGTATGTGATCAAGGAATCATACATATAAACCTATGTATGTGATCAAGGAATCATACAATAAAACACAACAAGATTTATAGGAAAGAATTATATTACTGTAGCATATTAAATGTGAAAGAGAGATTACAATCATGGCCTTGATGTATTAAGGTCCCTTCCAACTGTCCTTCGTTCCCCACACACTTCCACTCCAAGAATTATGAGAGTATTGATTTGATAATATTCACAATCTATCTTCACAAAGTGGCTCATCTAGCCAAGCTAACAATCTCCACAACTCAATCCAATCCAAGCTAATCCCAAAAGATAAAAGCTAATATTAAAAGCTAACTTTTTCCATGAGAGCTCCTCTCCTTTTATAAGTTGAAGATGATAAGGTGAGGAGGTTAGGATGATCCCACCAAATCATGAAAGAGAGTAAGATCCAAACCATTCGGATCCCACCTTACCATGGAATTTTCTCCTTCTAGAAGCATCAAGAAGATACTCATTTTTCCCACGTATGAGCATTCTTGCACCTTGCTTATAGAGAAACTTGCGAACCTCTCACAACCTAGCTATGGTGTTGTTATAATATAAAGGATGTGTTCTCATTTTACCATTGATAATACCCTTGTCACCCAACCATAGGCCTAAGCCTCCCTCTGAACACCTTAACCTTGACAGAGAATCATTCCGGAAGAAAACCCTAGGCTAAATAGCCATACAAAGGGTAGCACACCTTTCCCCAAGGATAGTGCATCAACAAGAACTGATCAGATAGTCCAAACCCTAGCCAAGAGATAGTCGAAGCCAAGAACGTAATTGCTAGCTGCAGTAGCTGCACTAGCATCTCTCCTCCAAACATGCGCACAAGACTGTAATGGCACTACGCAGAACTGGCTCTCTTTGCAATTATGAGATGTGTCAAATGAGAGACTGGCGCCCTGTATTTATAGTGGTTCTGGCAGACTTACTGGGGACGAATTCTCCTTCTGGGTACCTGTTTGTTTAGTATATTATTATTATTTACGGGTGACTTCTTCTCTTGGAGGCTAGTAACCTAATATAAATTATATTCTTGACCCAACAAGTCTTCTAGGGTTATTATCCAACTCATTAGGGTTTCTTCTTGCTTTCCGGAGTATTCTATTCTCGTCAGGTTTACACGTGGAGGTAAATACCTCCTGCAGCTACCATAATATTGACACTTCCTCCTAGCTAGGGAGGTATTATAGGTAATGGTCTTGATCACAAAACATACCATTCACCCGGTAGCATCAACATAGTTATATAGATTAGATCATGACTAGATCATGAGCACCATCATCATCATCAGTTGCATCATCTCTTGAAACCATACTCTATCTAAGTAATCAGACATGATGCTCACTCCACAGAGTCATATAAGAGCCATTCTTCTAATCTAGAAGAGTAAATGTTCTGAACCATTTTCTGTCTGGAAAATCTTTGTTCATCATTCACCTGGCTGATAATTATTTCCAATAAAATGTTGATAGTCTTCAAGGCAATCAAAACAAAATAGAACACAACTGTGTCTATCCATAGTAGTACATAACTATAATCCAATGGTACACTACGACACCAAGTAACACACAAGTACTTTATCAACAACGTATAGTCACGAACAGTGGAACATATCCACCATAGTAGTATACATCTACTATCATACAGTCTTCATAACAAACATCTAATAGCAACTTGCACAAAAACAATGTTATGATATAATCTGAATTATCTGGGCCAATATTTCACTCACATCTGTGAGATCTGAAAGAATATATGCCCTTAGTGTAGAACATCAACAATGGGCTATCTACCCTATTCTTCTCAAACAAGGAAGAATTATTGTTTCTGATTTCTGAGCCTGGACCATTCCTCAACCTCAGCCATTCCTCCTACACTAGTCAAAGTGCACCCTGGAGAGAATGTATAAACCCTAAGAAATTTCCTGTCCCTGATTGTTGAGCCTGGACCATTCCTCCTACACTAATAAAAGTGCACCCTAGAGAGAATGTATAAAACCTAAGGAGTGATTGTCCAGAACATTGCCTCTATTAACCACAAGAGGAAAATATTGTCCTGTATCAACCTCCAAAATAGACCATTCCTCATGTTAACCACAATGAGAAATCGTTGTCCGACAGGGCGGGCCAGTGTTCTTGAGTAACCCTCAAGAAGAGAGACTGCCCTAGACCCCTCCCCATGTTAAACACAATGGGAAGTCGTTGTCTATGATACACCAACAATCTGGACTATTTACGATGTTAACCACAATGGGAAATCGTTGTCCGTCAGAAATCTCAATCCACTTTCCAAATAGGAAAGCATCTATCCAAGATAGACTATTTTTCAATCTTGAAAATGAATGTCTTCAATAATATTTTCAGTGCTCCCTCCAAACCTAGGAGTCATCTCTTTGTTTTTCAATAAGGAAGTCATTTCCATGATCTCCATCTTGAGTGCGCAAACTCTTTCATCTTTGATAGAAGATTTACCAAAATGTTTGCTTATCTGCTTATCTGTGGAGATATGTATTGGAGAACCACTTTCTCCTTTCTGGACTTCATCATGGATAATGTAATGCTTGATTTCAAATGTACTTTAGTTTGGAACACTGTGAAGGATTCATGTAGCTCTGAACAATAGAATATATCATTGTTGGAAAAACTGGAACATATCCATGTGGCACTTCTTCTGTAACCATGAGATCTGATCTTCTGAGTAATCATCTTGATGTTATAGGGAATCTTCACCACACTTCTATTGTGCACTAGAGGTTCTCCACCAAATTATCTTCTTCTATCTGCATACAAGGGTCTCTTTCTGGTATGACTCAAAGTCTTGAAATTGCTCTTCATAAACTCTTTATACAATTTCTCTAGAGAACATTCTTTTCATTCATCTGATGTAGAATTCTGACTCATGGATGTTGCAGATGATATAATGACTCATGTAGAGATAAGTCTAGTTTACTGGAACAAGTAATCATCATAGTCTTCTCCCTCCATCTGCGAGAACCTCTAGTTTTGGATCTTGCAATGATTTCATTCATAAGTCTTTGATACACTATTCTTCATCATGAATTTCAGTTCCTCTGCTTGATTGCTTCTATTGAGTTTATATCAGGATGACAATCTTGTGATTCTTGATACAATGACTGGTTGTTCTGGCTTCTTTTTCTTTCTTGGAATCTTCAAGTGTTTCTTTAGTTCTCGGGTCCATGGAGTTTCTTATAGATTTCATGCCCTAAAGATTCCATCATAGGATCACAGATGTGGATGGACAACCAGGGATTGCTGACTTCTTTCTATCTTTGCTTCTTTTGAGTCTCTTCATGATTGATTCATCTTATCTTGCAATAGCTTCCACATGATTTGTATTTCATCCTTTCATGTGTATTATCTAATGATATCCATTCTTATCTTGTTGTTCTTCCATAGGTATAGTTCTTCTTGGAATACATTATATTCTAAGAGATAGATATACAAGATATGTAGAAAGATTATGTAAACAAGTTATGTACAAGAAATAAGAAGAGTGTTGTTACCTTTAGAAAAATAAGTGTCTTCCATCATGCTTAGTCTTCTTTGTAGGTTCCTTTTCTTTGATAGTTGATGCTTCATGTTTCTCCTTCCTTTTCTTTAGCTCAGGACAATTATTCTTGTAGTGACCATACTTTCGACAATTGAAGCATTGTACTTCTGAAATGTCTTTCTCTTGATTTGGCTTCCTGCTTGAACCAAACTTCCTTTTGTTCCTGAAGTTTTTGAATCTTGTTGTGAAGGCTTGATCATCGTACTTATTTTGGGGTTTCTCTTTTTCACTGATCCTTTATTCTTCTTAAGCACAACAAGTCCAAAGTTCTTCAAATTTCGGATACTCCTTTCTTGTGTTCATGCTTGCGGCAAATGCATCCCACATCTTGGGAAGACCATTGAGTACTATGTTTACCAACTCCTTATGTGATATGATCTCTTCAATAGCTTGTAGTTGATCTCTTAACTGAGAGATTCTCACAAAGTATGATGTTATGTTGTCTTCATCATTCATCTTCATGTCACAGAGCTCATTCTTCAGACTCGTTACTTGTCCAATGTTTCTGACTGAGAAGAGATTTGTCAGGGCATTGTACATCTTCTTTGATGAGTCAAGATGGGAGATGTAGGGTATCAAGTGGTATTTTATAGATTCCACTATGATACTCATAGCATTGATATCATTGTCTTTGAACTTCTCCATAGATGCAACATTATGCGGTTCCTTCTCTTTCCCTTCTTCAAACTCCAGTTTCATGATCTTTCCTTTCACGATATCCAACACTTTATTCTTGGCAAGGACAAGGTCAATCCTTGTCTTCCATTCTCTAATGTTAGTGGATCCATCTAACTTGTTCTCTGAATTCATAGAATAAGTCATGGCTTCTTTGACTTGGTCAAACCCTAGATTTGACCATAAACTCAAACTTCATGTCTTGGTTTGCTGAGAGTATCAGGAGATGCGCTAGGCTAGAGTGCACTGATATGTCTGAATATTAGGTCAATCTCTTAACTTAAGGTTCCTCAACATTAGGATTAGGGTTTCTACAAATGCTCCTGCTAGTAACCCTAGCGATAGTGTCTTGGAAGCGACTTCTGCTAGTAACCCTAGTGGAAGTTCCTCAGCGAGCTCAATATCCTAGAAGCTATGTTTCCTTCCAGCATATAGATTGAATGAAGGAGGTGTGGCCCCATAACCTGTTAGAATATAAAGCATGTGTGCTCATTTTACCATTAACAATACCCTTGTCACCCAAAAATAGGCCGAAGCCACCCTCCAAGCACGTTAACCTTGACAGAGAATCATTTCGGAAGCAAACCCTAGGCTAGATAGCCATACAAAGGGTAGCGCACCTTTCCCCAAGGATAGTGAATCAACAAGAGTTGATTTGATAGTCCAAACCCTAGCCAAGCGATATTCCAAGTCAAAAATGTAATTGCTAGCTGCAGTAGCTGCACCCGCATCTCTCCTCCAAACCTACGCATAAGACTGCAACTACACTGCGCATAAATGACTCTCTCTGCAATTCTGAGATGTGTCAAATGAGAGATTGACGCCATGTATTTATATTGGTTCTGGCAGACTTACTGGGGCCGAAATTCTCTTTCTCGGTATTTGTCTATTTAGTATATAATTATTTTTTATGGCCGACTTCTTCTCTTGGAGGCTAATAACCTAATATAAATTATCTTCT
>CBVK0100321001.1:0-14250 GCA_900067695.1 Picea abies
TGGACTATGTTCTTAAAACTTCAAGAATATTTCTAATTCATGAAATGAAATCTATTTAATTGAAAGCAAGAAGAACTGCCTACTAATTCTTAATCTATGATAAGCAAGATACTATCTAATCTATCAAAGAAAATACTATCTATCCTACAACAACAATAAAACTATCTTCTAAACTATGAAAGCAAGAAACTATATCTTTTCTGATCTACAAAAGCAAGAAACTATCTTTTCTGATCTATGAAAACAGGAAACTATTCTTTTAACTTACAAAATAAAGACAACTATTCTTTAACCTATGAAACCACGAAAACTATCTTTTAACCTATGACAATTCAAATATAATGTTGGTGGTTGTGTGAATGTCTTCGGTGTCGGATAATATCTTGATGGCACTTGAAAACAAAAGATAATTCAAGCGGTATGAGCTCAACACTGATCTCAATGGCAAAGTGAAAGGTATGGATTAAACAATCCAATGAGAATTTAGCCATGACAAAAGAAATCGTCAATTACCCTGCATATTCATTTATTAACCATCAACAATATAATGAGATCATACCGTTTTAACATAAAATTCTTCAAAAATCTCCTTCAAAAGATGAAAAACACATATGTACATGCGGCAAAAGAGTATAATAACCATCATAAAAGTGATCATATCCCAGGCCCAACAATTAAGATATAAAGTTGCTATGCCATTCTTGAGGAAGGGGTTTCCAACCCTTATTCAAGAATCCCACCAAAGAGAATATTAATGTAGAGGAAATTATGGTTGATCCTTCCCTAGGATCTCTTTCAATAAGAATACTATGCTTTATTAAGCGTAATTCAAACTTTCCCTAGGATCTCTCTCAATGAAAATACTATTCTAGGGGAAGGGTTGATAAACCCTTTTTAAGGATCCCTCGTGTTGAGAAAGTTAATCTAGAGGAAGGGTAGACCAACCCTTCACAAGAGTCCCTCTAAAACAAATATTTATCTAAAGGAAGGATGAGGCAACCCTTCCTAGGTATCCTCTTCAATGAGAATATTAAGTTTGAGGAAGGGTCAATTGACCCTTCCTTGAGATTGTCTTCAATGATAATACTAACTTGGAGGAACAATTAATCGACCTTTACCTAGTATCCCACTCAACAAGAATATTATTCTCAAGGAAGGGTTGGTATATGTAGAGGAAGGATTGGCCAATCCTTCTTAGGATCTTACTTAAAGATAATATTAGTCTAGGGGAAAGGTCAAATAACCCTTCTCTAGAATCCAACTAGATGAAAATACTAATATGAAAGAATGATTAACCAACCCTTCATTGGAATCCCCCTCAATGAGAAAACTAACTCGGAGAAAGGATTGAATGAACCTTCCATGATACCCCATGATACCCCACTTGATGAGAATAATAATATAGATGAAGAGTAGGATTACACTTATATTATGCTCCTACTCAATGAGAATACTATTCTAGATAGAGGATGATTCATTTAACCCTTATTCAAGCTCACATTTGATGAGAATATTAATGTAGAGATAGCCTTAGTCAATTTTTATTAGAGATATCACTCCACAAAAATACCAATCTAGAGGAAAGGTCATTCAACCATTCCCCAACCTACCCCTCAATAAGAATATTAATCTAGAGTAAGGGTTAATCAACCATTTCCCAGGCTCCCATTTGATGAGAATATTAATCTAGAGGAGATGTAAATTGAATGTTCCCCAAGACCCCTCTCAACCAAATACTACCATAGAGGAAGGATTGATTAACCATTCCTCAAGATTCCACTTGATGAGAATACTAATATAGACAAAGGGTCTACAAAAAATTCTCCATGGCCCCCTCAATGAGAATGCTAAGATGATGAAGGAGCATTGTCAGCAAAGCCACATGGGATGACATCACATCGCCTGACACACCTTTTCAGTAAAATTTTAAATTTTGAAGTAAATTTTGAAAGATGGTGTATCTCAGAGAACTTATGAGTAAATGATGAATCAGATAAATTTTAATGGTTGGAGGTTGAACGATTGCGCCAAACCACAAGATATCAGGTTGTACTTTAGTTATTTGATTTTGGTGTGGATCTGAAGATTCACCTTGTCTATCACAAACGTTTATTCTAATAGGACTAAGTAACTGCAAGCTTTTATTTTCGATAAGATAGGTAGTTGGAGGGAACCCTAGAGGACCTCTTGTATAAGTAGATGCATTGTATGTCTGAATAGGGTTACTGCAGATTAGGAAGAGATAGTTGTTACTGAATGTAAGTTGTTTTCAAAACTGTATCCATTTACATTTAATTGAATATAACATAGGGATATTGACCCAATGCATGGTGTTGCTACTGTTTACAATTTCCTTGTTATTTTATGTTTTCATGAATGAATGAGTTATGTTGTTGAGCATATGATACTATGAAGTATTGGAATAAGTTTCAAATCATTTCTCTTTGTTGAGTTCATGTAAGGTGTGCATATAGTCTGCAAGGAGTGCATTGACAGAGTCTATTTAGACTCAGAAGATCATAAGAGATAGTGTGAAACTTCCATTTGAAAGGAGTCCAAAGGGATTGCTGCAAGGTATACATAGTCGCCCACAAGAAGCTAAGTATTGCATAAGAATCTATTGTGAGGAGTGCATAGATTTGCAGTTCAACTAAGTGTCAGAGTAACCCTCTAAGGAGTTAAAGGGTTCGAGAAATAAAGCTCAAGAGAGATAGCGGGAGAAACCCTCAAAGGGAGTGAAGCTCTGAAGGTTTCATGAGTTATCTGTTAAGATCCATCCAAGAGGGAGTGAGATCATTCCAGATCATTGGATCTAGGCAAAGTGCATGAGTTTTAAGTCTCTTTGTGCAAAAAGTAGCGAGAATTCGTCAAAGTCTCGAAAGAGGTTAGGGACTGTCCATCATCCATAGAGATAGGTGGCATAATATCTACAACTCCGGAGCGAAAGCACTTCAGAAGTTTTTTAGACAATGGGAGAGAGAAATCTCCTAAGAGCTGAAGGAAAAAATAGATCCTGATCATTGGTCACCAGGAGACACGTGTCAACAGAACTGAGACCCCGAAGAAATTCACTTCAAAATATTTCAATTGTGGATTGTGAAAAACTCTCGAAGTCTCAAAGGCCAAAGTATATTGCAATCATCCATTGCGGAGAACACGTGGCAAGAGATCAGGAAGTTTGGAGGCCTAACACTTCGAAAGGGAGTCAACAAGAACAAAGAAGATCTGGACCATCAGATCGAGAGGGACGGGTGGCAGAAATATGTCATCTCCGGGTGAAACCACTCTGAGAAAAAACGAGTGTGTAGTAGTTGAAACTCCCAAACCCTGAAGAGCCAAAGTGGATTGTGGTCATTAGATAAAAAAGTGTTCGACAACACATGTATTCCAATAGAGGATGAACACCTTCAGTAACCACTCACATAACCAGATCAAAGATCGACACATCGATGTTTTCACATGGTAAAACCCCTACGGGGAAACATCCACGGCCCCACACGGCCACTTGGAGCAGTTTATTAAAGCAAAGAAAAAGATTACAGAGAGATTTTACAAGAGAGTTTCTCACAATCGATCATCAGAAAATGACCCTCCATGCTCTTTAAATAGAGATCATGGACCAATCGGGTGTTAAGCCATGGATCAATGGCCGTTAAGATCGAGGAGAGTATGAACCGTCAGATCACTCAATGTTTGAACATATCGTGACCGTCGGATTGCCTAACTATAAATGCATACTAATGCATACTAAAGAAACACACTTTTACCTAATGACATATTAGACCAAGTAGATATTAACTAACTCCTAAGTGTCTAAATATCCTAACAAAAAGGACACGCGTCGACAGATTGTGTATTTTGGGTGGAAGTACTCCAGGAAAAAGAGAAGGCAGAGGGTTTGCAACTCCCGAAGTGCAAAATCTCAAATTAGATCCTGATTGTTGGTTGCGAAGGAGGACGAGGACCATTGATCTGGTCTTGGTCGAAAGTTTCAGAGTCGCAGAGCATCGAGAAGTTAAGCCTTGAGCCACAACTGAGGTCACATGCAAAGAAGGACAAGCATAAGGAGATAGCACCCGTGGGTGTTGGGATTCAGAAAAGGTACTAAGAAAGAAGAAACCACCGTGTCTGTTGATCTGTGAACAGAGATCGATGATGGGGAATCATTTGGAGTGCGGAGGTGAAATTAGTGAACGTGCTAGTTCATGTCCTGCTATTCACCAACGTCATTGATCTCGTTGGGAGGGGGGATAAACGACCATGATTAGATTGATTTGGGTGAGAACTTTATTATTGAGAGGATAGATCCCTTCGATAAAGAGTGAACACGTTGGTGCCCCATAATTACTGTGAACCATTGATCAATGAACAAATCGGCAATGACCAAATCATGACCATGAAAAAAAACTTGAGGGTGATAACAGGGCCTATGTTTGATTGAGATTGAGACCAGTAAGGTCTCAAGGAGATTAAGATCCTTAACTGGGAGGTCGTGCATCCTTGAGGGAGAGTAGGGGGGTTTGCATCAAGTGGTATTAGATCCAGGTTAGAACTCAAAGTTGTACTCTATGTGTGTGAGAACCAATCAACACAATGCCACTGAGGAGACACATGGAGCCACCTGTAGCCAATCACATTGTAGAACGAGAAATGAGAGAAATTTGTGCCATATTGGAAGCGATGGAAGCAACGCATAGGAGAGCACCTGATGTTGGAGATGTTAGTGAAGTAGAAAGTGAAGAGATAGATATTGAAGAAGCTGTAGGGGGAGATGCTACCAAAGAATGCTTGCTGAAAGCTGTTGTGAAGTTGGGAGCTAGAGAAAAGATAGACATCCCCATGTATGAAGGTAATTTGGATGCTAAAGAGATGTTGGACTGGATAAGGTCCATGGACAAGTATTTCAACTATAAAGATGTCGATGAGGAAAAGAAAGTGAGACATGTTGTCACCAGGTTGAAATGATATTCAACACTGTGATGGGATGAACTATAGGCTGACAAACAAAGCAAAGGAAAGCATAAGATAAAGAGTTGGGATAGAATGGTATCCAATATGAAGGCTAAGTTCATGCCCAAGGATTATCATATAAATCTGTTCAGGAAGATGCAAAACCTGAGACAGAAAGGAATGATAGTGAAAGAGTACACATAAAAGTTTTACAACATGAAAATAAGAACTCTATAGAGGGAGAGAGATGAAGTGAAAATTTCTAGGTACATAAATGGCATGAGATATAAGATCCAGGATGAAATCAACATTATGTCGGTGAGGACAATAGAGGAGACATATCAATATGCATTGAAAGCAGAGGAGAAGTTGGCCAAAAAACAAAGTCAACGAGGTAGAGGTAGAATCCTGAATAAAGGTAAAGCATTTTCCCATGATAAGTCACAGAAGCCCAAGGGTGAGGATGAGAAAACACAAAATCACTCAGAAAGAGGAGGAAGCTCCAAAGGGAGACAACCTGGTGGGAGAAATTATTTTTCCATAGGAAAAGGATGAAGCAGAGGAGGAGAAATAATATCTTATACCTGTGGAAGACCAATACACAAGTCTTGGGAATGTCTCAAAAAAGAAAGGAGGAGGTGAATCTCACATTTAAGAAGCACAGAAAGGGAATGTTGAAGTAGAAGGTACAGAGGATGGAAAATATTTTATGTTGAGGAAGGTTCTTGTGAATCTAGAACTAGAAGTTGAAAAATCAGTACAGAGGAATAGTTTGTCCAGGACATCTTGCAAGACTAAAGACAGAGTATGCAAGGTGATAATTGATAGTGGGAGAACTGACAATCTAGTATCCATAGAGATGGTGGAGAAATTGGAGTTGGAGACAATTGCACATCCAAGTCGATATAAGGTCTCATGGTTGAAAAAAGGACACCGGGTAATGGTAACTAAACAATGCCTTGTCGAATTTAGAATAGGTGAATATAAAGATGAGATTTTGTGTGATGTAATTCCCATGGATTTATTTCATGTTTTGTTGGGAAGACCATGGCAGTTTGATAGGAATGTCATTCATGATGGGAGAAGGAACACTTACACTTTGGAAAAGAATGGTAGGACACACATGTTTCTTCCAATATAGGAGAAGAAGGTAAAAGAAGAAGCCAACACAAACATACTTCTCATGATTGGGAAGGAACTCTTGAGTGAAGTCAAGAAGGAAAAAAAGATGCAGTTTGTTGTGGTAAGGAAACCCAGAGTTGTCCTTACAAGTACTTCTATGGATGATTTTCTTGAGGAAGTTCTGGAGCTGTTGTTGAATTCTGCTGACATAGTAGTGGATGAGTTGCCTAACTCATTGCCACCCATAAGAAGTATCAGCCATCATATTGATTTGATACCAGGAGAAAGTCTTTCAAAAAAAGAAACATATAGATTGACACCTTAAGAGAATGAGGAGGTAAAGAAGCAAGTCCAAGAATTATTAGACAAGGGTTTGGTCAGAGAAAGCTTGAGTCCATGTGCAGTACCAACTATGTTGAGTCCAAATAAGGATGGAGGATCGAGATTGTATACAGACTCAAGATCCATAAACAAGATCACCATCATGTACAAATTTACTTTACCAAGAATGGATGACTTAATGGATTTCTTAAGTGGAGCAATTTGTTTTTCAAAAATAGATTTGTAAAGTGGATATCACTAGATAAGGATGAGAGAAGGTGATGAGTGGAAAACAACCTTTAGGGGTTGTATGAATGGCTTGTTATGCCATTTGGCTTAACAAATGCCTCGAGTAATTTTATTAGACTGATGAATGAAGTATTGAAGGATTTCATTGGTAATTTTTTGATTGTATATGTGGATGATATATTGGTCTTCAGTAAAACTGAAGAAGAGAAATTGAGACATCTGACTTAATGATGAGGAGACTACAACAAGAGAAGTTGTTGATAAATTTGAAGAAATCCTCTTTTATGAATACATAAATCATTTACTTGGGTTTTGTGATCTCTTCAAATGAATTGAAGATGGATCCCGAGAAGGTTAGATCAATCAAAGAATGGCCATCACCAAGGAGTATGTTTGAAGTGAGAAGATTCCATGGATTATCAAGTTTCTATAGGAACTTTATTAGAAATTTCAGTGGAATTTGTGCACCACTGATGGATATAGTGAAGAAGAGGCACAAGTATTTTGAATGGACAGAAGAAGCTGAGAAAAGTTTCAATATATTGAAGGAGAAGATAACGGAACAACCAATTTTGGTCTTGCCAAATTTCGGGAAGACATTTCAAGTAAGATGCGATGCGAGTGGAGTTGCATTTGGAGCAGTTTTGAGCCAAGATAATAGGTCTGTCGCATATTTCAATGAGAAGCTTAATGAGACTAAGGGAAAGTACTCCACATATGATAAATAATTTTATGCCATAATTCAATCCTTGAAGAAATGGAGGCACTACCTTGTTACAAAATAATTTGTCTTGTATAGAGATAACCAATATTTACAATTCATAACTAGATAGGACAAGTTAAACTAGAGACATGCTAAGTGGATAGAGTTTATGCAAAATTTCACTTTTGTCATTAAACATATTTCTAGTAATGCTAACAAAGTTGTTGATGCATTGAGTAGGAGATGTATGATTCTACAAGAATTTCAAGCGAAGACCTTGGGGTTTGAACACCTTAAGGACATGTATTGTGATGATCCATATTTCAAGGAAGCATACAAAGCATGTGAAAATCATGTGCTCAGAGACAGAAGCCAGTGGACAGAGTATATGATTCAATATGGATTGATGTTTAAAGGTTTCCAATTGTGCATACCGAGGTGCTCGATGAGAGAAAATTTGTTGAAGGAAAAACACAGTGGAGGTATAGCAGGACATTTTGGCCATGAAAATGCATTTGCATAGTTGAATGGTTCATACTATTGGCTGTATGAGAGAACAGGTGAAGAAGTTTGTGAGAAAATGTAAGATTTTCCAGTATGCAAAAGGAAAGAAACAAAACAATGGATTGTATCAACCATTGCCTATTCCAGATAGGCCTTGGGATGCAATAAGCATGGATTTTGTGTTGGGATTGACAAGAACCCAAAGGGGAAGTGATTCCATATTTGTTGTGGTTGATATATTTTCAAATATGGCACACTTTATCCCATGCCATAAAACTAGTGATGCAACACATGTTGCAAATTTGTTTTTCAAGGAAGTTGTGAGACTTCATGGATTTCCCAGGAGTATTGTCTCAGACAAAGACACTAAATTTGTTAGTCATTTCTGGAGAACATTATGGAAGAATCTCAGGATAGAACTGTCTTTTAGTTCAACATATTACCCTCAGACAGATGGAAAGAGTGAGGTGGTAAATAGGAGTTTAGGAATTATTTTGAGAAGTTTGTTCACTGAACATTATATCCAGTGGGATCAAATTATGTCATAAGAAGAGTTTGCATATAATAACTCACCAAACAGAAGTACAAGAAAAATCCCATTCTAGATAGTGTATGAGATGATACCAAGAAGGGTATCAGAATTGAGATACATGGAACAGAGTGAATTCAGAAGTGATGGAGCAGAAGACTTCACTGCAGAGATGTAGAAGCTTCATGATCAGATTAGGGAGTGGTTGCATAACATCAATGCAGAGTATAAATGCAGAGTTGATCAACACATAAGAGAAATTCAATTTGAAGTGGGAGATCAAGTTTTAGCACACTTGAGGAAAGAAAGGTTCCCAAGGGGAACATATAAAAAGATGAAGTTGAAGAAGATTAGACCATGCAAGATCCTAAGAAAATTTGGTGACAATGCTTATGAGATAGAGTTGCCAGAGGATGTGGGAATATCACCCATATTCAACATTTCAGACCCGTATCCTTACATGGAAGATGAAATAGAGATATCAAAAGATCAAGAGAAGATTCAGTGGGAGAAGCAGATTCTTGTAGCAGAAAATCCATAGATGGAGAAGATCGTTGATCAGAGGATTGACAAGAAGACTGAGAGGAAGAAATATTTTGAATATCTGGTCAAGTGGAAGGGACACCCAATAGAATATGGAAGTTGGATAAGTGAATATGATATACAAAAGCATGGAAGGTCAGTGCAGGAGCTCATAGACAAGATTCCATGAATTTTCTGCCCAGAGGAGTATTATAAAGGAGCATCATCAACAAAGCCACATGGGATGACAACACAACACCTAGCATGCCTTTTGAGTAAAATTTTAAATTTTGAAAGATGGCGTATCTCAGAGAAATTCTGAGTAAATGATGAATCAAAGAAGTTTTAATGGTCAGAGGTTGAATGATCACGTCAAACCAGAAGAGATCAAATCGTCCTTTAGTTATTTGATTTTGGCGTGGATCTGAAGATTCACCTTAAATTGTTTGTCAAAAACATTTATTGTAATAGGACTAAGTAGCTGCAAGATTTTATTTTCGATCAGATAGGTAGTTGGAGGGAACCCTAGAGGACCTCTTGTATAATTAGATGCATCATATGCTTGAATAAGGTTGTTGCAGATTAGGAAGAGATAGTTGTTAATGAATGTAAGTTGTTTTTATAACTGTATCCATTTACATTTAATTGAATATAACAGAGGGATATTGACCTAATGCATGGTGTTGCTACTGTTTACAATTTCTCTTTTATTTTTTGTTTTCATGAATGAATGAGTTATGTTGTTGAACATATGATACCGTGAAGTATTGGAATAAGTTTCAAATCATTTCTCTTCGTTGAGTTCATGCAAGGTGTGCATATAGTCTAGAAGGAGTGCGTTGACGGAGTTTGTTTCGACTCAAAATATCAGAAGATATAGCGTGAAACTTCCATTTTCAAGGAGTGCAAAGGGATTCCTACAAGGTGTGCATAGTCGCCCACAAGAAGCTAAGTCTTGCGTAAGAATCTATTGCAAGGAGTGCACAGATTCAAAGTTTGACTAAGTGTTGGAGTAAACCTCTAATGAGTTAAAGGGTTCGAGAAATAAATCTCAAGAGAGATAGCGGGAGAAACCATCAAAGGGAGTGAAGCTCTGAAGGTTTCATGAGTTATTGGTCAAGATTTCTCCAAGAGGAAGCAGGCTCATTCCATATCGTTGGATCTGGGCAAAGCACACGAGTTTTAAGTCTCTGTGTGCACAAAGTTTAGAGAATTCATCGAAGTCCCAAAAGAGGTTAGGGACCGTCCATCATCCATAGGGACAGGTGGTGTAATATCTACAACTCCGGAGTGGAATCACTTCAGAAGTTTTGTAGACAAGGGGAGATAAAAATCATTGAAGAGCTGAAGGCCGAAATAGATCCTGGTCATTGGTCTCTAGGAGACACGTGTCAAAAGATCTGAGACCCCTCAAAAATTCACTTAAGAAGATTTCAATTGTGGAGTGTGATAAACTCCCAGAGTCTCAAAGGCCAAAGTATATCGCAACCATCCATTGTGAAGAACACATGGTGAGAGATCATGGAGTTCATAGGCCTAACACTCTGAAAGGGATTCAAAGAGAATAAAGAAGATATGGACCGTCAGATCCAAAGGGATGTGTGGTGAAAATTCATCATCTCCAGGTGAAACCACTCTGAGAGAAAACGAGTGTGTAGGAGTTGAAACTCGCAAACCTTGAAGAGTCAAAGTGGATCGTTGATGTTAGATAAAAAAGGACACACGTCGATAAATTGTGTAGTTCGGGTGGAAGTACTTTGAGAAAAATCAAAAGAAGAGAGTTTGGAACTCTCGAAGCATGGATTCTTGAAGTAGATCATGATCGTTGGTTGCAAAGGAGGATGAGGACTATTGATTTGGTCTCGATCAAAATTTTTGAAGTCGCGAAGCGCCAGGAGTTTAAGCCTCGGGCCACAGTTGAGGTCACATGTAGAGAAGGACTAGCAAAAGGAGCTAGTGCCCATGGGCGTTGGGATTTGGAAAATGTGCTAAGAAAGTAGGAACCATAGTTTCCATTGATTTGTTAACGAAGATAGACAGTGGGGAATCATTACGGAGCACGAAGGTGAAATTAGTGAATGTGCTAGTTCATGGCCCACTATTGACCAACATTGTTGATCTCATCAGGAAGGGGGATCAATGACCACGATTAGATCGATTTGGGTGAGAACTTTTTGATTGTGGGGATATATCTCTCCGATAAAGAGTGAACACGTTGGCACCCTGCAATTACTGTGAACCGTTGATTGATGAACAAATTGGCAATGACTGAATCATGACCGTGAAAAAAACCTAAGGGTGATAACATGGCCTTTGTTTGATTGATATTGAGACCGGTAAGGTCTCAAGGAGATAATCCATCTCAAGGATATTAATATCCTTGACCGGGAGGTCACGCATCCCCGAGGGAGAGTAGGTGGTTCTGCATATTAAGCTAGAGTAATTCTCAATCAACCTTTCTCATCATCATTCTTAATGAGAATAATATGCTTGAGGAAGGATTTATCAGTTCTTATTCAAGTAGTTCATCAAAGAGAATATTGATATAGAGGAAGGGTCATATAACCTTTTCTTAGTAACCTACTTGATATTGTGCTTAAGGAAGTGTCGATAGACCCTTCCCAATTCTCCCCTTCAACAAGAATACTATTCTTAAGGAGGGGTTAGGAAGACCTTCCATGAGCTCCCCCTTATGATAATGCTATGCTAGAGAAGGAGTAAGTAGACCCTTTACCAATATCCCCCTCAATGAGAATAGTATGGTGAAGGTAGGATCAGTTGATCCTTCTTTGGGCTCCCCTTAATGAGAATACTATGCTTGAAGATGGGTAGGTTTACTCTTCCCTATGTTACCCTCAATGAGAATACATTATTGGGGAAGGTTAGTTGACCCTTCCTTGGGCTCCTCTTCAAAGAGAATTATATTTGGTGGAAGGATTAGTCAATCCTTCCTCAGGTTTTCCTTCAATGGATGTATTATGATGGAGGAAGGGTTGGAAAATCCTTACTTAGGCCCCCCTTCAATGATAATACTAATCTAGAAGAAGGGTCGGCCGACCCTATCCTAGAATCACCCTTGATTAGAATATTATAATCGAGTAAGGGTTGTATGAACTCTCCCCAACATCTCCCTTAATGAGAATAATAATATGGAGAAAGGGTCAAGTAACCCTTCCCTAGTATCCCCTTCAATAAAAACATTAATCTAGAGGCAATGTTATCAAACCCTTGTCAATATCTCTTTCGACCAAAATACCACTATAGAGGGAGTATCAAACAACCCCTTTTATGGAACAAATAATTACAACAATATTGTTGAACTCCTCAACTTAAATTTAAATGTCAACCCAAGGTTCATGCAAGCTTATGAGGTGCTATAAATAGTATGTGAAACCACAATGTGTTAACTTACTCAGATGTATCCTTTGAATTATATGCAGCTAACTAAATCTAATATACACTAAAAAATAAAATGCTCAACTTTGATATTTCATCCTCTTGACTCTTCATCCTATTGAGTTCATGATCTTCGCTCTTAAATCCTTTGATAATATGAAAGGGTAGAGAGAAATCTCAGATCACTATACTTGGGTAAATAGTTTAGGTAAATGAATCAATTAAAATATGATCCCAATTCTACTACTATATCACTCAATCCTTACAACTTTATAAATCATATTATACCCCATTAAACATACATAAAAGTACTAAACATCATAAAGTACACTTATTAAAGGAAATACATGAAAGGAAAGGAATGTTGGAACTAACAAAGAAAATTCCCAACTTTGATAACTAACTCTGATTTACTTCTCATGCACTCAAGTTCATGAATTTCACTCCTATATCCTCTAAAAATATGTATATGTAGATGAAGGTCTAGGGTCACTCTCTATTGAATGACAAGTTAATCAAATGACAAGGATTCTTTTAAATTATTATCCTTGTGATGTTGCTAGATCAGTCAATCCTTACAACATTCATGATCATATACTATATTCATAGACCCACTTCAAAGTAATGAACATTCTAAATTAAAAGCATGAAAATAATGAAATATTTTGTTAGAGAAATACATGAAATGGAAATGCTTCTATAAATGATAGTATGGAGCTAAAGGAATGTAAATGACAAAAGAAAATTATATCTTTTAAAAGAAAATAAAACAACAATATAATCTATATTTAGGGGTATTAAACCTCCATTGCAACTTTTAAGTGGGCCCAAACCTCAAAGTAGGAAATGGGGTGGACCCCTCAATATAAAACTACTATTTACAACAAAAACCTTGAACCAAAAATCTTCATTAATTCCAAATTCAAATTTACAATTTGAGAGTAGAAAATATATAAATGACAATCCTACAAAGGAGAGTATCCTAAACTATCAACTATGTTTCCTCTTATAATTGAAAAGAAGTCCTATATAAACCTTCCAATATATCTCTTTACAATTTGAGAGTAGAAAATATATGAATGACAATCCTACAAAGGAGAGTATCCTAAACTATCAACTACGCTTCCTCTTATAATTGAAAAGAAGTCCTATATAAACCTTCCAATATCTCCCTTGATTGATGGAGGCTACCCCAAAATATCTTGAAATTATGTAGCTTGGTTTGTGGGATTAGTTTCCCTCTTAGACAATTAAAATTACCTCAATCAATTGATATTTTAATTTCTTGGGGCCTTTTAATTCCACCTATTAATGATGGAAGTTTATATAAAATGGCATGGGACAATATCCCTTAAAAATATCATTATCCATAAACAAAAATTGGAGCCATGAATGAGGAGGATCAATCTTGTCTCGGTGATCCAATTTCCTACAATTATCGTTTGGGGATCACATTACTGGTCATATACAACACATGAAACAATCATCAAAACCATCAAAATCATTCTAAGATAAAGCATATGTGAAATTTTAACTTGAATTAAGTAAATCATATATAATTAGATAAACATAAGTCATATTGGTCATAAAAAAGCATGAATGATGCTCATGCAAATCTTATTTTATGGGAAAAATGTATTAAATGTAGATCTAAAATGGGCCATATGATAAACAAATTGTAGGCCCATCACCTTTCATGGTCTCCCCTTAGTGATAATACTAAGCTAGATGAAGGGTTTTTTGACCCTTCCCCATGATCCCCCTCAAAGAGAATGCTAAGTTAGATGAATAATCAATTGGCCATTTTCCAATATCACACTCAATGAGAATACTATGCTTGAGGAAGAGATACCTTACCCTTATTTAAGTATTCCCTTGAGAAGAATATTAATCTAGAGGAAGGGTCAACCAACCCTTCCCTAGTATTTTACTTGATGAGAATTCTATGCTCAAG
>CBVK0100321011.1:0-13385 GCA_900067695.1 Picea abies
CATTTAAACTAAAACTTTATTAAAATCTCTTTTACTAAACTAAAATAATTTTACTGTGAATAAAATCTCCTACTTGGAAATTTTATACCTGGATTTTCAGATTAATACATGTTGGATCATGTATCTCTTCCTACTACACCAAGTCTGATAGACTATATATTTTAAAAATAAAGTCAAATACAAAATTTTAAAAAAAGCAAAAGCCCTAAATATATTCATTGAAAAAGCAATTGCTGAGAACGTGCAATACTAATATTATTTGACAGAAACATTTTTACCTGTCTCTGTCCTTTCAGCGTCCTCGAGTAGACGGTGCCAACCAGCCACCAATAATTGGTCTGGTTACTGAAACATGCAACAATCTATGGCTAGACGGTGCCAACCGGCCACCCAACCCAAAAAAAAACTTGCAATATTAAACTGGAAAATAGATCTCCTGGCGGCTATAATTTAAAAGAATATATTCCACACAAAGCGTGCACTCTTTCCATTATAAAATTAAGTAAACAAATGGTATTCCTCTGCCAAATTTGTTTCTTAACGAATTAACGAAGCATCAGAGAATGTACAGCTCTGGACAGAAATTTCGCTGCAAACAGCAGGGAGCCCAATATTCTAATATTCATGTTTCGTTCTCTGACTGTTTCACTTTAGGTGCATTGCATGACATTGGATTTCGGCATTAATAGTACAAAAGGTAGAGATTATTAGTGAGCAATCTATGCCTTTGACAGTTACCAATGTAGCTTCCTCTGGCTCTTTCCAAGGATTTACCAATGTAGCTTCCTCTCTCTCCCCTTCTATGGCTCTTTCCAAGGATTTACCAATGTAGCTTCCTCTCTCTCCCCTTCTGTGGCTCTTTCCAAGGATTTACTTTTTATGTAGCTTCCTCTCTCTCCCCTTCTGTGGCTCTTTCCAAGGATCAGAAGCATGCATTGTGGCTCTTTCCTTTCTCTATAAATGTATTTTGTTGTTGGGCAGTCAGTGTTATGTATCAGTCTCTGCCATTTTCTCAGCAAACCCATATTTGAACATCCACCTTCAGCCCAATTGCATACCCATCTCTGAATATACATCCACACTTAACCGAAAACATGCCCAGCTGCTTGTTTCTATCCATGGTTTAGCTAAGTCAATGAGAGTTCTTCTTTGAGTATCCATCCACAGTCTATCTATGCTAATGGAAGGAGTTTCATATCAAGGTTCTTTTCTGAGTATCCATCCACAGTGTGCGCATCTGTGAATATCCATCCTTGGTCTTATATCATGCCCAACTCTGGATTTCCTTCCTTAGTCCACAAATTCCCCAGCTCTGAATAGCATATAAACCCATGTCTGATCATCCATTATTTTTCTAATAGCAGGGTTGGATACTTATTTGTAAATATCCATCCTCAGCCTCGTACCATACCATATGGGTTTGCTGAAAAGGCTTCTAATAGATACTTCCCCTTAATATATTCCTCAGATTGCTGCACTATACCCATCTGTGATAATATGTGACCTTCCATTGGCGTTGTTCTTCTGCCTGATGTCACTTGCCATGAGGGTGGTGCAGTGAAATCCAAAGTTTGGTGTGGAATATTAGAGGCTTGGATTTTAGTTTATTTTATAGTTGAATTTCAAACCTGCAAGTTTTTCCTTGTTGTCCTCTCTGTGTATCAGGCCTTTATTGAGGCCTAAATCTGACTTTTGATTTATGCTTTGGTTATTAAGTCTCAAATTTGGTATTTTGATATTTTTTTTCTGAAATTTCTGTTCTTGAAGAGGGTACAGTGGCAAGGATGATTTTATTGATAGGCTTGATGACTGTATAATGCTGTCATATGAAAAGCAATCAAGCACTCGTTGAGCCATTATAGGGTAAAAGAAAAGGCAGATGAGAGTAATATCAAAGGGGTGTCACAGTAAAAAGATTGTTAAGAGATACAGTGATATAAGTAAAAAGATTGCTAGAAGATACAGTGATATATTGATGTAGGTTCTCAATCTTCTCATAACATCATGGCATAGCTTAACATCATTTCTCAAATTTATTTTCTTCAGTGATTTTTCATGGTATTTGCATTTACAAGGGGCAAAACCACAAATCAGCTTGCTTTTACAAGCCAACACTTTTATTTTTCATTGAAGGTACTAATTTTAATTTAGTTAATCTCAGGAAATCTGTATAACTAGAAGTATTTTAAGGCATGTTTGTTTTTTAATTCAGTTACCATTCTTCTAATAATGTTATTGTTTAATATTTTCTTGTTAAGAGGCTAGGAGAGTCCATCTTATACTAGGTGTATAAATTAGTAGATATGACTTTTCCATTAGTATAGGAGAGAAGGTTATAGGTTAAATTGTAATGGAGGTAGTTTTTGATTTTATGTATGAAACTTAATATTAAAAATTACATGACCTAAATGTAGGTAGCCTCATCATCATGACCATAAGAGATACTATCTTTCTTGTAAATATTATCTAGGCTGAAACTGGTTTTTGGTCATGGAGTAGGGCCTAAGAACTCTCTTCCTCAAATGTAAGGAAACTTTAAACTATGCCCATTTACTCACCACAACAAGTCATTTCATTAACTATTAATGATGAGTCAACCCACATTAGTGGATAATAGTCAATAATGACTATCCTCACGATTAGTTAATAATAAATTTTACCATTTTAAGAAGAAGAAAAAGCTATACATATTTAACATTTTAATTTTACTATTTAATCAAATTACACCCAAATTTACATGACAATAAGCTTAGTTAACTTACTTTACTCTATTTTAGTGTTTTTGCATTTCTAAAATTATCAAACTGAAAATATTACACACTCTAAACATCTTATTTTACTAGATTTTAATGTTTTTGCAATTATGAAATTGTCTAATGAGTGAATAATTCCATCTTATTTTACTAGATTTTAATGTTTTTGCAATTATGAAATTGTCCAGTGGGTGAAAAATTCCCTTCATAATGTTGTTTATGATGTTGATCATTGTTTCTATAAAGCCAGGTTGACAAGATCCCATTAATAACAAAGGTTATGCTTTCCCTGGAATTCCATAAGATATTTTATGAAGGCTCGTGTTATGCTCATTATGAGAAGGGATAATTTGAATAGTTTTGTTATGTTTTTAGTAATGGATTTTTTAAATTTCATTGGTGATTTTTGTTATTTTATAAAGTGGTTTAGAAAAAAAAAAGTTTATTTTATTTGTGAGAAAAAAAGTTAAAAAGAGGTAACATTTTTTTTCATTTATGAAAGTGTGGTTATAATTATCAAAATCATAAATATAAAAGTAAAAAAAAAAATTATTCATATCTATAATTCATTACATACTTTATTAGATGTAATTAATCTAATTCACTGAAGTACCATTTTAAAAGTTTACTTAATAAGTCATTTTAAGTCATGTATTATTGTCAATTTAAATTTAATTTAAATCTAAATTTATTAAACAGAATTGAATTTAAAAGATAATGAAAATTTCATTTTAACTTTATATTTATTAAAAATTAAAAAATTAAAAAAAAAATTAAATATAAATATAAATATAAATATATAGATATTTAAAAAAAATGAAGTTAAAATAATTTTAAAATTATATTCGTTATAAGAAAAAATAATTTTCTAATAATTGATATAATTTTATTTATATATATTAAATTTTTTAATAATTAATATATATACATATATAATTATTATTTCACTTATATTAAATTTATTATTATATATAACAAAATAAAAAATCTAAGTAAGTGTCGTTGACATGGAAGGTATGTGACAATCTCTTCAAAATTAAAATATAAAATACAAAAGCTAGGTTATAAAATGTAAATATACATTTCATTTTTCAACAACATAACCTACTTACGAAAAGTAATTTGATAACCTGTGATCCCTTGCTGAAGTTGGGAATAAAAACGAAGGATTGACATTTACAAAGTATGATTTTTAATGAGCCAAAAGAGTTCATTTAAAAAGAGATGAAGGAAGGTTTTATTAAAAAACATTTATTTGTATAATAAATTTTAATTATATGAAAATTTGATAAAAATAAATTGAAAAAGAATACATGAAATTTTATTTTATAATGAATTTGTTTTTTTTTTCCTAAATAAAATAGGTGTAGGTGTAAGGATTAAATTTCTTTCCTTATTAAAATGAATATTTATTTGTTAATTTTGGAAAGGAAAAAATCATATTTTTTTATTCATCTATTTATTTTACAATATCCATTTTGATTAAGAGGCTAAACTACAGTCATTGGGGTGATATAAATAAAATAGGTGTAGGTGTAAGGATTAAATTTCTTTTCTTATTAAAAATGAATATTTATTTGTTAATTTTGGAAAGGAAAAAATCATATTTTTTTATTCATCTATTTATTTTACAATATTCATTTTGGTTAAGAGGCTAAACTACAGTCATTGGGGTTATATGGTTTCATATATGGGATTAAGGCTAGAAGCTATTAAAAAGCACATGGTCTCAATGGAAGTAGATTGAGTGATGACCACAAGTAAAATTGGTCACCTTATGGGGACTATCTAGGTTGAAACTGTCTTTTGGTTCTACATTAAGATTTAAAACTTTTTTTTGATTAGTTAAGACCTTATTTCTCTCCTACATAAAAAAAAAAAATAGGTTAACCACCCAAAACCTAAGAGTGAAAATCCACCCTTAAAATAACATAATTTTTCTTAAATAACAATGATGAGTTAATACACATTTACAAATAGTAGCTAATAATACTTGTCCTCACTCTTAGTTTACAATTAACTTATAATAAATTCTTCTATCCTAAAAAGATTATTTTATAATATAAAAAATAAATAATAAAATGTATGTTTGTGAGAGACATATATAACTAATATCTCTACATAATCTTTCATTTTAGATTTGAAAAATAGATATTGTTTAACAAAGGCATATTTGACTTTATATTTAATATATATGTATTGTGCATGTTCTTTCAAGGATGTAAGGCATCGAAGTTGAGAGTTAAAGAATTATAAAAACTTGTGAATTAGTTGTTAAATTGTACATTAATAAAATGTCGTTTAAGTTAATGTTGAAATTTTATTATAAATGTTATAATATAAAAAAAAAATAGTGTGCACTAAGTTGTTTGTTATAAAGGTGTTTTATAATTATTTACCACCAAGAGGAGGGTGCCTATGTATGAAGTAGGAAAAATAAGTTGTGGGTGTTGGCACTTCTTGGATGTAGTGCAGGTAGTTGAGGTAGATCACTACATCCCCTCCTTTGATTGGTTTGTATCTTGTGGGTTCCTCCAAGAGAGTCATAAAGTGTTGTTACAAAGGAAAAAGTCTTTATGGCCAAGGGTAAACCATAACAGACAGGTATGACTGCATAAATCAACTCAATTCCAACATATGCTATATAGACTAATGTGCAATACAAGAAAGAGGCCTACCTCGATTCAACGTTTGATGATGTTCCACCGTTGAGCACTTTGACCCAAAGCTTTATACCTACAAGAAGTTCTCAACAAACAAGCAAAGCAAGTATATAGTGATGATATACAAGGGATTAGCACATCAGATACCATAATCCATTAATAAACATTACAAACACGCCCATGGATAATAATCATATATTTGCAAGATACCAATAGGATGGGAAAGGAGTATTTCTATTAATAATTGATCAACAGAAGTGTCAACATTACAGACTTCTGTGTCGACACGGTTCGAAACCAAGAAACCAAGTTCCTTCCAACTGGGTCTCCACCACTTCAATCCTCCACCAAAGGCAAGCTCATGAGAAAGAGGCAAAGAGGTCCTCTCAACAATAAGGGAAGACCTTGGGGGTTGAACACTGTGTTCAGACTTGAGGGACAAAGGGATGCAGACTCAATATGAAGTAATTTCTCCAGAGTAACTTTTCTCTCAAAGTTGAATGTTTTCTCTTATTTTCCATAGCTCGAAATTGTGCTCTTATAGCCTTCATAATGCAACTAAAGGGTCGAGTCGGAACGTTTCCAATATATGGAAGGCCAACGATCAGAGATATTCTGTCGTGACATGGAAACCCGACTTCATTTTGTATTTTCTAGCACAAATCCTGATATAAGCGGGATGTATTGGGGAAAACTACGTATATGCATCTTGCATAATTGATAGGGAGCATATAATACGTGGGTTGTAGTGGATCAGCCTGTGTATACGCATCTTGTATAACTGATAGGGAGTGTATATGTGGAAAAATGTATATTTTTAGCTCTGGATTCATCAAAAAGGGATAAGAAGTTTGCATAGGAAAATGGAAAAAGGCCCTTTGTGCAAGATAGCAATGGTGAGGCAAATCTTGCTATAACAGATGCCCCCTAATGTGTGAGATCAGAGGAGTATCTGTGATGACCAAAATACATTATAAATAACCCAGAAGTGGAGTGGTAGAGAACCAGTTGGACGAACTCAATTGCTCATTACATTATGTACTAACTTTGCATACTTGGCTTCCAAGAATACAATGCAGATCCATGTGAAAAATATACCAAACAAGTGTTCATGGCCATGAGTAGGCAAATATAAATGTGGTTATATGCCAAAAGTTGTCATAGTCACGAACAAGGCCCAGTGAAACCAGTTTCAAAAATCAATCTGAAGATATTTGTATACCATGTAGTACAATCTGATCTCACGTGATCACTAAAGTCAAATAGGTACTGGTCAAATGAAATGGAAGCAATAGCTCAGGAAAGCTGCAGCCACATAGTGATGTCCTCAAGTCTTCTACACTATTTGTCGATGGTGCAAGTCTACATCATGTGAATAAATTAGTTGAGGTCGAACACAATGAGACATCGTTTGATTACCGGTCATTGAAGTATACCGTTAACAAACGCGAGACAGCCTATTGATGATGAAAGTAGGTATCAAGGCACCAAGTACATCTCTACAAATGTGAATAAAGGAGTTGGTGTCGAACACTTGAGAGATCCATTAATCAAAAGACATTGATGTATTCCCATCTGTCAATGGCGAGAGAGCTGGCCACTAATGACTGCAAGCCTCAAGGTACTCATAAAACTCTAGGTCCCATATCCAGAATAAATGAGTTGAATTCAATGGAAGGAGACCCATTGAAAGGAGAGAATTGAGGCATCTGTAATCAGTCAGCACGAGGAACAAAGCAGGAGCTTCATGATTTGGTGGAGATGAGACGAAGAACATGTTCATGAACCAACGACCCTGTGTGTCTTTCGTGTGTGCCAAATGCAAGCGGTACACGAAAAGGACCCTCTAAATAGCAGCCAATGACAAAAACCTGTTGACAAAGGCGAGGAAACCACCAATAAGGCTAATGGTATCCAAGACACTGTACGAATCCCAAAGTGTGAATAGATGTATTGCCGTCGAACACAAGGGAAACCACCTAGTCAATGACCAATGATGAAATGTTGATCGTTGGGTTCAAGGTGACCTACCAATGATGAAAGTAGGGCCAGGGTGCATGATAAGACCAAAGTATCATGTGATTCTGAGACAAACTGAGGGTATGGCTGACATGCAAAGTCAAGATTTATGAGGAGTGACCGACACAGGTTGATAGACTTCCTTTGAACAAGAGCATGAGACATATGGTGAACTCCGACAGCATGGACTCAATGATGTGACAATTGGATGTAGGAGGCATCAATAACATTCTCTATAGGAACTGGAAGAGTAAAAATTCGGTAGAGAAAACTCTGTAGTGAGATCATCTTCCTAAGGCCATGCTAAACCCAAAATTATGATGACACAAAAAGGACTCAATAACTTTGTGCTCTATTCAAAGGCAACACGACTGCTGCCAATTACAATATAGTATTCCCTTTCGGCCTATCTTTTTTTGTTTTTTCATAACAAATGAATGCTATGATACAGAGGAGGGAACGAGTGTCGTAAGTAAGAAAAACTAGTTCCAATAGTGGAACGTACCTATGCTCAATGCAAGGAAATGCATGCGGGAGATGGACACTCGGCGTGATGTTCCCTCCAGGGTATAGGGTGTCAAATTGCAAAGGATAAAAAAAAGGATCTGCTTGGTTGAGGATGCAAACTGCTTAGGAAACGGTTTATAACGCAAAGAGAGAACCGGCTAAAGGCTCAATACAACAAGTGAGGGCATGAGATGCAATCACAACTTAACGCCAAAAAATGTCCTTTTTTATATCTTTTAGTCGACTTGGTGTGAAAAAAGGGGTAAACTTGCGCCAAATAGAGGTCTTTTCAAATCCAATTTACGAGTGTGAAAAAAGACAAGTTTAGTCAGCAATCTTTTTTATTTTTGATAGCGAGTTGGAAAAGATCTTAACTAGGACTCATGATCTTTCAAATCCAATTTTAACGAGTGTGAAAGGGACAAATCACTCGGTGATCTTTTCAGTTTTTGGACGAGTTAGAAAAGAGCTTAACTGAGACACATTAGGGAGATTCTACGCAGCAGGCCATGGGGGAGGCCAAGGCTCCCATGCAGACCTTATGTGGAATGTCAGTATCTTATGAAGAACCAACACATGCTTGGGAAGACCCAAAGCTCTCCAAGTCGAGGAGGACAAAGTGCTAACTGAGGTTATCGTCTCCGTGATATATAGGATAATGTCTCTTCCTAGAAAAGACATAGGCGGAGGCATTGAATACCTCACAAGACCATCCCAATCGAAGGGAACCTCATCAAGACTTGGAGGGAGAGAACTTAGGAAGAGTAAAACTCTCTCTTGTTCAGAAGGTGCAAGACTAGAAATGCTAAGGTTGTGGCATAGAATGTATAGAACCAGAACCAGAAGAGCAAGATCGACCAAAAATTGCATCGGCGCAACCGCTTCCTTAGACTTCTCACTCTTCAAGAGAAGAGTGGGGTCGATCAAATATTGCATCGATACGACTACTTCCTCAACCATTGGTTGAATAGGATGTAAGACAACAAGGTCAAGAAGTGCATCACCCAAAAAAACAAGAGTGTTGTTGGTCGAAGATTGCATCGACACGATCCTTGGTTGAACAATATGCGAGACAACAAGGTCAAGAGACACATCACCCCCGAACATAGGAGAGGTTTTACTCGAAGATTGCATTGATAGGACCACAGGTTGAACGGGATGCCAGACAACAAGGTCAAAGGACGCATCAACCCCTAAAGGGAAAGGGGTGTCAACCGAAGATTGCATTGGCATGACTATTGTATCAACCAACAAAGGAACAGAGTGTTGTGAAACCATAGATACCTCATAACCCGAAGGGCCCTTAGTTGAGCCCCATGCTTCTAGTATCCCAACAGTGATAGGACACAAACGAGTAAGGTGAATTCCTTCACACATCCTGCAAAGGAATCTAGGCTTACGTCTGAGATGTCTAGCCTTCTCAATCATATGAATGCCCCCAGCATGACTTGCAGTGGATGGTGACATGCTCCCAGCATGACTTGCAGAGGCTAGTAGAAAATCTGCAACATGACTAGAAGAGGTTGGCGATGGATCCCCAACATGACTAGTAGAGGTTGGTGATGGATGTGCAGTGTGACTAGCAATGACCAAACATGTTCCCCCAGCATGACTAGTAGTGGTTGGTTGCAGGTCTTCAACATGAATCGCAGAGGTTGTCAACCAATATCCAACATGACTAGCAAAGGTTGGTGATATAATGCCAGTATGACACGCAATGACTAGACTTGTGCCCCCAGCATGACTTGCAGCGATTGGTTGCAGGTCTTCAACATGAATCGCAGAGGTTGTCAACCAATCTCCAACATGACTAGCAAATGTTGGTGATATAATGCTAGTATGACACACAATGACTGGACTTGTGCCCCCAGCATGACTTGCAACGGTTGGTTGCAGGTCTTCAACATGACTCGTAGAGGTTGTCAACCAATCTCCAACATGACTAGCAGAGGTTGGTGATATAATGCCAGTATGACACGCAGTGACTGGACTTGTGCCCCTAGCATTACTTGCAGCGGCTGGTTGCAGGTCTTCAACATGACTCGCAGAGGTTGTCGACCAATCTTCAACATGACTAGCAGAGGTTGGTGATATAATTCCAGTATGACACGTAGTGACTAGACTTGTGGTGGTGGTGGATTGCGGCATTTGAGACCAAGGTCCAAGGAAAAATTGGTTTTGAGGAACTACAGGCCAGGAAGGATCTTGGTTTACACCTTGTCCTTGTCCAACAGGATAGTATCCTCCTCCATACTGATTCATAAAGGGTTGTAAGGGCATCAAAGCCGCTTGCGAAGAGAAAGAGACATGACAAGGGTTACTCGTGTGAGGATATATGTTGCCCCTAGACGAAGGAACTTCGTGAGGGGGGTTGCCCATACTATAAAAAGAATTCCCCCTGGATGAAACACCAGAGGGAAGACATAGGCCTGCCATGGAAAAAGTGTTCGTAGGAACTGACATAGTGGAAGAAGGATAAGTGGATGGAGTGTAACACGTGGAAGGATTGCTTAATTGGGCACTTACTTCTCGCATAGTGGATTCGTAGGAAGGAAGATTCCAACCTCCTACCGTAAGAGGTGTTTGAAGGATATGACTCCCACCAAATGGAGAGGGATAAGAAGGAGGCATCATGCCCCCAGACCCAAAACTTGTATTCGCATAAGGAGGCGAGACAGAGGAGGGAAAGTGCAAAGACATATCAGACATACCATGAGAAAAATGATTAGAGACCCAAGGCATTGATTGAGTACCATAATTCTGCATACCATTATAAAAAGTGGACGGATTTTCCCCCATGAACGTCATAGGGGGGTAACAGTAAATGAGGGAGTGAAAGGAACTCCATTTTCCATGATAATGAAGACTCAGTATAGAATCCTAAGGCCAACTAGTAATCAAAGAGCATACCAAAAATTCAAAAGGCCAATATGCATCCAAATGGGTTAAAGTGGTTGAGTGGCCTCCGTCACTAAAGAAGGTATGTCTCGTCCAAGAGGGACCTGAGACTCCCCGCTAAAGTTTGGAGGTAACATAATCGGTTATAAGGGCCCTCGTAGGCTTAACAACCAGTCAGTCAAATCCCCCCGGATAGGTAATCCTCCATAAAGGTTGTGTGTTGTCTGACCCCTATTTGACTCAGGATACAAGAAGAATAAACCCTGCAAGTAACCTATGAGATACCTAAGTCAAGCAACTAATAAACCACTATATAACCGATGCACATGCGAGTAGTCGTAATTCCGGATCACCGTATGGGCAGGGTAGAAAAGCTCGAAACCTTGAAAGCACCGCCTCTCACAGAGGTATGGGTACTAGAAAGATCCCCAAATATGAATAAATCCACAGAAGTATCTCTGACGCTAGGTGAGTATCCAGGGGTTATCCCTTCAACTAACTTCGTGCGACCTCGTGATTAACTCTGGTATGAGCAGAGCCTCCTGATATTGCCAATTATACAATGGACTTCTCAACTCCCTGTCTTAGACACATATGTTGATTTAATTTCCTTGGAGAAGTTTACTCACAAGATCCTATTCCAAGGCACTAAATCCTAGGCTAGTTTGTGCACCTAAAAAATAAAATCGTGACTAATCAATTTTAGTTTAAAGCATAAATTTTATTGGTCGTGGTTACTCAAAAGGTATGGAAGTGAAACTCATGGTGTTATGACTCTATCATAAAATAAATATGGATATAATGCAAAGTCTATATTTAACTTTTCAATGAATGATATGCTAAATAAGAATAGTGTAGTCTTCAATTTCAACTCTGCAATTCATAAGTAAAATGCAACCTTTCACTAAATGTGATAAGCTAATGATAAAGATTCCAAGACGGAAATGCCAACCAATGCAAAATGCCTATTTTTTTGTATTTTCAATATACTAAAAAGAAAATGCATGGACTGATGAGCAACCTGATATATAAATTCTACTGTGTATAAAAGCAATAACTCGAGCAGAACACCAAGTAGCCAAGCAAACAACCCGGGTAACAAGGACAAATTGAAAATGGAAAACAAAGAGAAAGATTCCGCCCAAAAATTCAACTCCAAACAGGTTTCCTGTCATCCCAAATAATCTCAACAGGCACTATAGAGACCTAAGAAGGCTCAACAATTTTCAAATCCTACCCAGCAGTCACTCAACCAAGAAAACAAGCAAGGGGAAGTGGTATACACAATTGTTCAGGAGAACAACGCATATATATGCCTCTTGCAGTGAGACAGAAAGCGTGTATACATGACTGTCAAGGAAAGAAAGACGTATATGCTTTAAAACAATTCCAGGCAAGGGTAAAAGGCTGAAAACTCAGACTTAGAGTGAACAGGATCGGTCAAGCAGTGATACGACAAGAAACACAAAGGAAAAAGAGCAATGGAAGAACAAAAAGTACTTCAACCCTTAGAAGGAAGATCTCTCCCCAGTGGAGTCGCCATTTCTATATAACCAGGAGAAAAACTCTCTATGGCCAAGGGTAAACCACAATAGACAGGCATGACTACAGAAATCAACTCAATTCCAACATATGCTATATAGAATAATGTGCAATACAAGAAAGAGGCCTACCTCGATCCAACGTTTGATGATGTTCCATCGTTGAGCACTTTGACCCAAAGATTTATACCTGCAAGAAGTTCTCAACAAACAAGCAAAGCAAGTATATAGTGATGATATAAAAGGGATTAACACATCAGATAGAATAATCCATTAATAAACATTACAAACACACCCATGGATAGTAATCATATATTTGCAAGTTACCAATAGGACGGGAAAGGAGTATTTCTATTAATAATTGATCAACAGAAGTGTCAACATTACAGACTTCTGTGTCGGCATGGTTCAAAACCAAGAAACCAAGTTCCTTCCAACTGGGTCTCCACCACTTCAATCCTCCACCAAAGGCAAGCTCATGAGAAAGAGGCAAATAGGTCCTCTCAACAATAAGGGAAGATCTTGGGGGCTAAACACTGTGTTTAGACTTGAGAGACAAAGGTATGTAGAATCAATATGAAGTAATTTCTCCAGAGTAACTTTTCTCTCAAATTTGAATGCTTTCTCTTCTTTTCCATAGCTCGAAATTGTTCTCTTATAGCCTTTAGAATGCAATTGAAGGGTCGATTCAGAACGTTTTCAATATATGGAAGGCCAAGGATCAGAGGTCTTCTGTTGTGACATGGAAACCTGACTTCATTTTGTATTTTATGGCACAAATCCCGATATACGCGGGCTGTAGTGGGGAAAACTACGTATACACATCTTGCATAATTGATAGGGAGCGTATAATACGTGGGTTGTAGTGGATCAACCTACGTATACGCATCTTGTATAATTGATAGGGAGCGCATATGTGGAAAAATGTATATTTTTAGCTCTGGATTCATCAAAAAGGGATAAGAAGTTTGCATAGTGAAATGTAAAAAGGCCCTTTGTGCAAG
>CBVK0100321013.1:0-18338 GCA_900067695.1 Picea abies
GCTCTTCCGATCTCACTTATGACCTATTTCCAACATGACTCATAGAGGTTGGTGATTTCTTCTTCCTATTCTTCCTCTTTTTATTTCATTTAGAATTTTGGTTACTAGTAGATATAATTTCACCAAAGAAGTCAAAGGGAGGAGGAGAAGACTTTGTTGATGAAGGAACATCAACATGGTGCCCATGACATAAGTTTCCTAACTAAGAAGTGTCAAGAACATTTGGGACATTTGGAATGGTACCCAACCATGCCGGTAGTCTCACATTAAACCCAGGAATGTAGAAAGTGGCCATCAAAGGGACACCAATTTTTACAAAGAAGGAAAAACGAAAAGAATCCCCTTGAGAAGGGGTTTCATGGTTCATATAATTAATAACTTTAGCTATGAATATATTATGCATAGGTTCTCCCCTTGGGGGATCATTTGTGTCCGTAAAAGTCTCGCAAATTGACTCTAGCAAACAAGTGGTATAAAAGACAACACCTATAAAGAGGCATCTCTACGTTTCTAAGCGGAAGACAGAAAAGTACTCACAACCAACAGAGTGAGTGGTATACCACTTTAGGTCAGAGACCCAAATAAATGAATGAATAACACAATACGAAAAACTAGGGAGCACATAGCACACACTAAAAGTTCCTAAACAATAAATCAAACAGTCGACTAACTAGTGGGAAGGACAGTTATGCCAATCGACACTAGAAAGACTAATGGGTGTAAGTGAAACTCAAACACAGAAGCACTCTTCGGGTATACTCTATGAATAACGATCCAATGTTCACCCTAGGTATCATGTTATACCCTTGCAGTCACCAATATAAGTCCGTAAAAATTGGCAACTAGGTTGCCAACTCGCAGCTAATCACCAAGTGGGTATAGTGGACAGTTGGGATGATAGTAATGAGAAGGATAACAAGTCTGAAGCCCTTCAAGGGTGTTGAAATTAATTGGTCCAGAAGACAACTAAGTATATCGAACGGATTCGAGGTCCGTAGGAAAATGCGATCAGTATTATTTCTAAGAGAGACCCTCAATATACAATCCCCACTACGTTTGGTCCGACTTTGGAGGGATTATCTCCTCTACCTTTCCTCACGCGACCTCATGTTTATCCCCTTTGTTAGAGGGAGGTCCCAACTAACTCTTATGACGTTAGACTTAAAACACTCCCTATTTGAGAATCCAATGTTTTTTTTAAATGGCCTTGAAGAGTTTCCTCTTCACAATTAATTCAAGGCCCTAAAATACTAAACTAGTCATTGAACCCTACAAACAAAAAATCTAATATATTTTAAGTTAACCATTAATTTTAAGGGTTGATTTACGCAAAGGATGTGGTCATGCAACTAATTGTGTTTCAGACTCTTGCAAAAAATTAAACTTATACGAACACTAGAAAAGAAGGATTTTTTTTCTTATATTTCTTTTGATATGCTTTCAAGATGAGAAGAAAACACAACCCTGTCCTAATTATTTTTTCTTTTTCAAATAACAATGCAAAGCAAATGCAAAAAAAGAAAGAGACCTAACTATCATAAAAAATATATATATTTTTTATATTTTATTCCAATCAAAGATGAACTACCAAAAGATGTTAAAATAAACTAATGAATATATGATTCATGGCCCCTCAAAATGAATACATGATTCAAAATGAAACTCACTTTCCTTAAAAATTCAAGCTAAAAATAATCCAAAAAAGCTAGGAAACATAGAGATAAAAGAGGGTTTCTTTTTCTTCAAAGCAAAGATAGGATAAAACGAGAAGAGAATGCAAGATTGATAGAGACCCTAAGCCAATTGCGCAAACTCAGGGATTCAAATAAGAAACCAAAAGGAGGATATAAAATTTGAAAGTTCACTCTAAACCTCTAGGGAAAACAAAATGAAACTAAGACAGAAGTTAACAACGAATATTCAACCTGGGAGACTCAAGAAAGTCCCGAGAAGCCTAAAATTCTATCAGGAAAGAGACATACCTCTCTTTGTTAAAAAACACTTCCAAGATACAGAGATGTGGGTTGTTGCATCAACAGGCTTTGTATGTGCGTGGGTTGTCTATTGTGCAAGGAGCATATGTACGTGCATACACCTCTCAAACTTTTCAAAAAATAAAAATGCTAGTCAGATTGATAGGGCAAGGAAAGCTGGTATGCACCTTGCAAGTGACGAGAAACCCTTAAAAGAATTATATAGCTTGAATTAAACTCAAAAGTAAATCAAGAAGCCAACTAAAAAAAACCAAAATCCTCCCTCCAAAACCCTGGAGAGAGTCCCCAATGGAGTCTCTAGTTATGCTAGTGGGAAAATCCCCTTATAACAATACCAGGGTTCTAAGTATAGACAAAGCAATGAATCCCTAAAATTCAATATAATTTCTAGACTATCCCAAACATTCAAAAATATATGAACATAAATCAATGAAAGAGTGAGTCATAAAATGTACCTTTAATCCAGCATTTGGTGCTTACCTCCTCAAGATTTTGTAGCTCCCAAAGCTGCAAGTCACCTCCCAAAGCTGCCCTGCATCCACAACTAGGAAAAAAATGATACAAACATTCTATTTATATTAATCAAGTAGGGTTATATATAAATTGTTATGTATAAATCAAAGAAAATACATAAAAACCATCATTTGGGACAGGGAAAAGATATTATTTTATTCAATACTCAAATATTGTAAATTACAACCTTTCCAAGTCGACGCTCCGTGAACCTTGTCCGGGTTCCTCTTAACAATGCTCCAAGTGCACCTTATAAATTCCTTCTCTCATAACCTATTGATCACCTCAAGGGAAGGGAATGGATTGTATGGGAGAAAAGGGGCTAGAGAGGGAATGTTGAGGCAATAACTCATAAAAGGCTACAAATACTTGGGTGATCTAGGAGGATATTCACAATCGACACATTTTCAGTTGTCTTCAAATACTATCAAATTTGTCTAGTCAACAAAGAGATCACATTGAGATTTTTGATGCATTTCGAATGAAGTCAATTGGACTGAACATGATAGAGATATGTCTTGTTGATATTTAGGGGAAAAATGCCATTTGTAAAATGTTTAATACATGAGATAGGGTTCTCATAATTGTGTATTTTTCATTATTTAAAAGGGATTATTTGGTCCAAATCCATGTTGTCTTTCAATCCCTAGTCTCAGGAAGATTCCTAAGGAGAGTTGAGATGTTAATGGATGGTTGAGAGATATTCTCAAACCAATCCCTTGAGATATCCCAATATCCTAATTTAGGGGATCTTGAGAGATATTATCTCCATGAAAATATTAATGTGGTTGAGATGGAGATGTTATATAAACCCTTCTTGGGGGTCAAGAAGGGGAGGAGAGAAATGAAAAATCTTCTGGAAAGCTTATTGAGAGATTATTGATTCAAAGGATGTCTTTGTAAAGGAGAAATAGGTTGTAGGCTTGTTTATGTATCCCTTTTGAAGAAGAATCAATAAAGAAGATTTGTGGGATTCATGAATCTAGAGACATAGCCAGGGGGTCTAGTGAACCCTGTTATCATATTGTTTTCAATGTTGTATGTGTGATTTTGATGCATTCTCACTTGGTTAAGTAGATTTTTTATTTATAAACATACACAATGTTTTGACAATTTTATGTGATTATTTCCTTAATGAAGCATGGTTAATTAATCAAATTTCCCTTATTCACATGCAATTTTGTCATTAAAAGATCTTATTTTGAAGACTTGGATGTAAGAAGATTTCTCACCAAATTTTCGTATCAAGTGGTACCATAGCAAGTCTGACCAGTTTTGCAGATTGTGAATATCACCATGGGCAAAGGAATGAAGAAATTCTGGCTCAAAGAGTTGGAATAGACAAATCAAAACATTCAAGCTGAAAATGTAGAGTTGAGGAGACTTTTGTAGGTTTCATAAGAAGAGAAGAAAGAGCTTCAAGAGAGATCTCAGCTTCATGGAGAGGTCCTTAACAAAGTTATTGAATAATTGCAACTTGAATTGCAAACCAAGGATTATCTCTTGGCTAAGTTGAATCTTGGTGAGCTAATGGAAGACAAAGAGCTTTCTAACGTGGATGCACAAACTCAAACTAAGTTATGTATTGAGAGTATTTCTTCATGTTCACTTTCATCTCAGTATGATAATAATGTTGGCATGAAGCTTCTCACTCAAATTGGATACAAAGGAGGTGGACTTGGCATTAATGGCCAAGGAGTCACTCAACCATTAGAGATGGTAGAAAGACTGCCATTTGCAGGTTTGGGTTATGGAAAGGTCGAGATTGGAGAGTGCTCAAAGACTGCTAAAGAAAGAGTCACTTCTACATAATTGGATTCCAATAGAGGATCCAAAGCAACTAGTCCTCATCAAATTTGCAACAAAGATAAACCAAGAAGGTATAAAAGTCATTCGAATTCTTTTCTTGAATATAAGAAAACTGATTTATGCATTAGATATTCTAACCGTGATGTAGCCAAGAATCAAATGAAGAAAGTTTGTGTTAAGAAGAAAGATTTGTCCAAGCGAAGTGAGACAAAGAAGAATCCACACCTTCCAAGTCCTCCCATCAGGAATGCACAGTTGAATGGAAAGAAAAGGAATTTTTGTAGTTACTACAAAATCAATGGCCATTGGGAGAAGAAGTACTAGAAGTTACATCCCGAAATTCACCACAAACCAAGCAGCAAGAAGATTGTGAAAGATCCCTTGAAGAAGGAGGCTCCTTTAACCATTTTAAAAGCAGGATTACAGGAAGAAAGTGCTTGGTGCCAATTGGGTAAGCAGTTGATGATATTTCTGCAAACTATAATTCTGTTGTTTTCCAAGTTTCTAATTTACATGGGGACAAATATCATCCTTCATGAAGAAAATTGTCAGAATATTTATGTTTTGGATTCTAGAACCAACTATACTAGGTTGAAGGGTTCGACGAGACGATTCCAATGGTGCTTGAATCACATCGAACAGACTCCGTATGAGGTTGAATCCTTACAAGAATATCGTTCCACTACTACATGGGCAACATAAAAATGGAGTATGTATCATGTTCTTCATATGATTACACTCCTTTTAAATTTCCATAAATAAGAAAGAGTATACGGGTGGAACTATGCCAACGATATCTACCAGGGAGCTTTATTTCATGATTAAGGCAGAGCCTAGGGATCTCGTTTTTAAGGGATTCCATTGTGAATTGAGCCACTTCGATGTTCGATTTGAGATCCCTATTCTTTTCATTGTGATGGATGTCATTCTACTGTGCGAAGAAACCACCATCATGGATTGTATCATTGCATTGAGGGTGAGCATGGTTTCCACGAATAGAAATTCATTGTTGACCACAAGAACAATGGAAATAATTGGATACGATCTTTACCGATCTTGCATATGTCAAAGAATTACTACTGCAGAGAGCATTGTAGGCCCTTGACCAAGTTTTGAGGAACACTGGGTCATATTTGACCATTGTTGGGACTTGGACAGCTTGTCAAAGATGGAGCACAACGCAAAGCGGAAATCATAGAAGCTAGACCCATTTTTGGGTCGTTTTTGGGTTTTTGGGGATATATCTATGTGATGTAGGCTAAGTGCCAAGGGTTGAATCTGTGTGATCAAGGCTTTGTGCATTTTGTGTAAGACTTGTAGAGCTGAGTGAAAGTCCTTGTGAGAGACTGTAGAAGGATTTGTGTTGTAGTGCAAGGAAGAAGGATCTAGCGAGCTACATAGATCTTCTATCCTATGCGAAGAGGGATTCGGATGGCTCTGTGCTATAACTTGATTAACTAAAGCTAATAAAGAAGAAGACTTTGTGAGCGTATCTCCAAGGTGGGGGTGAACCACGATAAATTTGTGTGTTGTGCTCTGTGCCTCGACCTGATGTGTTTGTCTCTTCCTTTTCTATGTGCTTTGATGTGTTTAGATAGATCTATTTATGCTTTGTTCTTATGAGGTATGAATGAATATTAGATATGGTATGTAAGATTCTTGATGATTAATCTGTCGAATCTAATCTATCTTATTGTGGCTAAGTGCTACATTATCTTAGATCTAAGTACATACTGCGATGCTCTGTTCTATCTGTGAAGTATCATGAGGATTGAATATTGATGAGTAAGCTATGCTAGGTGATTGCTAAGTGTTATAATGATGGATCTGTGTCCCAGCTAAGGTTGCAGACACTCGAGTCTTGCAGCCACCCCTGCCTCTACCTCAGGTGAGACTTCATCTGCTTCACAGGTGTTGCCGAAAGGGCTAGTAGCTAGGGTTTTGTTGGTGCGTTATTGTAGCGTTGAACCCTAGGTCTACCCCTGTGCCAACAAATGGTTCTGTTGCCAAGACCTGAAACTGTGATTTTTGGGAACTGAGTAGAAGAATCTTTGTGTAAAGATTCATCTTGAAATTGTGAAATATCTATGCATGGATTTATGCCCTAGTGCGTAGTGATCCACTTGATCTGAAAAACTCTGTGTGTTATAACCCTAAATTGCACCATCCATGCTTACCTGTCATTAGGCCAACTCATTGCCCTTCATTACCAAAGCCATGTTGAACAAACTCTTCAAAAACCTCCTAAATTAAGTAGCCTGCACCCTAACCTATCACTGGGCACGTTGGAACGCTGGCAGGCCTTATACTGCATGCGTTGGAACGTGGGCTGGCCCACTACAGCCAGTGTTTACCTAACAAAGCAAAAAATCAGGAAAGTTGCCGACGGAACGAGAAGCTTTTGGTCAGTTAACTGGAACTCCCCGCCATGCATGGCCGAGGGTTCATCTAAAACCCTAACTCCTTCTAGCCTATAAAAGAAGGGGTAGGGGTACTATTCAAAGGAGGAAAATCATAGCAAAGAAACTCTGCCCAATTGCCAAATCCGTTTTGTCCCAACCCTTTAACCTTTCCTCAAGCTTTAGGAGAATTCAAGCAAAGTAGTTGGAGGACAAAGAAGAGGAGGAGCCTAGGATCAGGATCGAGGAATGGTGGCCGGTCTCTATAATCATTGTAAGTTGATTCATCTTGAGATTAATGAAAAAGATACTTTTCCCGTCCCAAATACACAAGTTTTATATGTTTTATTTGATTTGTGTTTAATCTCTAACCCTCTAGTAGGTCAATACCATGCATGCGTAGTTTTGTCTTGATTGCAGGATCGCTTCTTGGAAGGAACAGCAGCAACAAGGGGATATAAGCTCAACGGAGGATCTACACCAACCGTCGATAAAAAGGTTAGTTGATTCTTCCCATGTTTGCATGAGAAAAAGGGTTTTAGGTTTGGGGTAGAAGGTTAAAAGCTATTTCTTAAGGGTCATGATCTGCATGCAAGTTTAAGCCCTAGCTTGTTAGTCCGTAGGGTAGAATAACCCCACAACACTGTGTTGAAGAAGGAAGGAAAGATCTAAAGGAAAGAAGTCAGATCTGCAAGAAAAGAGGTTGATACTGAAGAAAATAAGTAAGATCTATAAACTCTGTGCTCCAATAAGAATAGTTAAAATTTCTTAGATTTGAAAGTTTTGTGCCTTGTAGAAGTAAAATAAGTGAAATTTTTTGTTTCTAAAGTATGGATTTAGGTATGCTTGATAGATTTTGTCCTAGCTTGAAAACTAGGGCATTATTAGATCAAAGAAAGTTTGATATGAATATATCTGATAAGAATAATGAAAGATATGTTATACCTATTCATAGAAATAATTTTTGGAGTAACCAATGGACGCAGGATCCTAGAAAGAAATTTTTGCAGGCTAGCCATTATGACCCTAGAAAGAAGTACAAGAAAAATTGGGGATCATTGAAGAGAAAGAGAGGAGTAACTCTTTGTTACAATTGCAAAAGACCAGGCAATCTTGCTAAGGAATTCCCTCGAAGAAACCCTAGTTACCTTTGTTGTAAGGATATGGACCATGAAGTACTAGATTGCCCTAGAATGATTGCTAGACTTGCAACACTAAATATGGAGCAAGCAAACCCTGAAAGAGATCAAGAGACTAAGATTATAGAAGAACCCTAGAAAGAATCAGAGATTATGTTGTTGAAAATGAAAGAAACCATGGATGAACATAAAGATGCCAGTTTGTTAGAGATATTCAAAGAAAAGGAGAAAATCGAAGTAAGAATAGGAGACTTCGACATTGACTGTGCTTTGGATGAGGGAACATAGATGAACATTATGACAAAAAGTACTAGGGAAACCCTAGGGAGGCCTACTATGGTTCCTTCTCTAGGAAAAATAGGGTTGTTTAAAGGAAAAATGGTAACCCTATGTGGAAGGATTACCCGGATAGCTATGAGTACCCATGGAGCTTTGACAGAGGAAGAATTTGAAGTTATTAAATTTATTGAGGACTATGCCCCATTTCTAGCTTAGTTAGGAAAGATCTGGATTGAAAAAGACTAGATCCAGAGAAAAGAAGAAAAGGTAACCCTAGAAAAGAAGAAGCAAGAACTCATGGAATTTATGACTAGAAGGATCGCCTACTTGATGGAAGAACAAGAGAACATATCTAAGCTATTGAACACCAGGGAAATGGATGTCGAAGCTATAAGAGAATTAGAGGAACCACATAAGATCGAAATACCTAATACATATGATGAAGGAGTATTACCCTTGGATATGAAGAAAGAATCTCAGCATCGCGAAGTGACTATGTCGAGAGAAGATAAGAATTAGAATGAAAAAAGGATGATCGAGACAAAGCTCACTGGGAAGAAGGATAGGAAGTGAAGTGAGAAGAGAAGCAAGATCGAAAAGCTATAGAAGACTCTAGAGAAAACTTCGCAGAAGGAGAAATCACAAGAATTGAGCTTCGTCGGGATATCAGAACAACGACATACGACACTTCGTCGTTGCGAAGCAATATAGTCCTTGAACCGATATACCCGTTTGACTTCTGCCCTAAATGAACATAAAAGAATTAAAGGACCACCACCAGACCCTTGGACCACGCCATAACAACTGGATCAACATTCATGGAAGCTTCATACTCGTTACAAGCAGACCGTTGATGAATTTCCTATTTAGCTCATCGTGCGTTCCCCGAAGAACACTTTTGCCAACTGAAAAATCAACGTCCACAGAACTAGTGATAGTCTACAGTGATCATTGCAAGCAGATTGTTCATCCTAGTGCAGTATTTTGAGATCATCATGACCCCAATTATGTTTCCTGAGTGCGTATGTTCGACGATCTCACCGAACTTGAGGAATCTATCATAGAGGTCCTTCTCGATTTAATGACTCAGAGATTCATGTGGAAAAGAAGAATGTCCACCAGAGTCCAAGCATCATCGAAGGGAGGACTACAAGCCTCCTCGTCGACTACTTGAGAAAGAACATATCGAGCCGGCACAGAGAGAAGAACTAAGCATAAGGATGACATAGCCAACGCAAAGTTAGTGCCATCCATCCTACCATCTTACATACCCCCTCTAAGCGGTGAAATTAACAAGGATAGTGTCTCTAGAGACTTTGAATACACCCTAGTCACTGCATATCTATCAAAAGGAGTATGCACCTACTGCACAGATCAAGACAAGGTTACAGCGTTGAAGTTTTGCAACTTCAACTTGGGGAATCGTAAAGCTTACAGCATGCTCGCCACGTATAAGTACTTGATGAGAACTAAGGGAAAGAATTCAAAGCTCATCCTTTAGCAGTGGGCGATGAACCTCGCGCAGTCTACTTTTCTCAATGTTATGAAAATATCGCACTTCGAGAGACACCAAGAGGTGAATGCTTATGTAAAATTGTTGCTAGCAAGTTACCATGGAGGATACCTGTGGTTAGATTGCTGCATAACTGTTGATCTGAAGCTAATCAATAGGATCATCGGGCTTAACATGCAGGGCCTCGCTCCCCATGAGTACTATTTTGGAAAGACCGCAGATCGTGCTCTTGCTCAGAAGATCAAATAAACCTATGGCGATGTTGAGAAAGACACGAGAGGCTACAAGGTAGCTTCTATTGAAAGTGACTCAATGCGCCTCACATGCCAACTGATCGCAGGGAAGTTGGTATGCAAGAATCGACCAACACAACTATTTGGATTTGTAGTTTACCTCGCAGGAAAGTGCACAGTGGGACTACAGATGAACTGGACGAAGTACCTGGTGAAGCAACTGAAGATTGACTGCAGAGAATCCCAAGATCAGGGGCATGAATTCCATTTTAGCTATCTCCTGATACTGATCACTTTCGTTGCATGGGAGCTACCAGAAGGCACAACCTTCCCGGACCTTGATCCCTTTGAGCCACTAGCTGTGAAGTTCAGTACATTATGGTACTCGAATGACATGAGCAAGAAATGGAAATCGAATGTCATTTTCCATGCGTACTATAACCAATTGAAGGTATCCATAAGGAGTGAACCTCGCATAACCCCGAACACTTTACAGATATTCCAACCTCTGATAAAGTTCAGTGCAGACCGCCACTTTATATACCTAATCCCACTCTCAAATGAGCACCAGGAACAACTTCAATCCTATTATTAGCTGACAGAAGAAGACCTGGAAGAGATCACCAAGGAATGGTCGGTGAACCTCCTTGTTTCAGCAAACCCCACATAAATGTCAGACATCGACAACCCCGAAATTATGCAGGATACACTTGGGCCCAGTAAGACAAAGAAAGAAAAGACGACGAAGAAGACTGAAGAAATCTAGGATCTTGACAGCCTATCTGTAAGGATGGCTTCCATTACGCTAGATGAAGAAGGTGATGAGGAAGAAGGTACAGAAACTAGACAATAGAAAGTTGAAGTACCACCACCTAGGGTTGAAGAAGACTCATCAAAGAAAAGGAAGGTCTCACCTCTGAAATCTTCCTCCAAAAAGAAACCAAGAGCCCCTGTAACCAAGATGCGAACTACCCTCACATTAGATAACTTTGATTTCATTGTTGCAATGGTCAATGATGCTTCAAAGGAAATCATAGAGAAGTAGGAGGCGAAGCAGGAACAAATGTATAGCCAAATTGATATCGCGCTCCAAGGAGTACACCAAGCACTCTAGTCTAGCCGAGCAATCTCTACTACACCTCTACCAGAAGGAACAACAAAAGTGGGAGATGAATTAGCTTATCTCCGCAAGATTGCTGATGTAGTCGAGGTACACCTTCGAGATGATCAGGAAGAAAAAGCGCAGGCCACCCAGGCCCTAAATAAGGCACAGGAGGAAATTGTTGAACAATGCCAAGCTACGCAACAAGAGAAGAATGCTCTCCAAGAAAAATTTGAAGAAGACAGAGCGAAGATCCGAAAAGAGAAAGAGCAGATGCTCACAAAGCAGATAGGAATTGAAGAAGTAGTCAATAGAGCATTTCGCTCTGTGACTGGCTTAGATAAGAACGCTGAAGTGCCCATAGAGCACCAAGTGATGAAGCTGGTTGAAGTTATTCAGCGACTTCAACAAAGGGTCGTGGAATTAGAGCTTCAGGCCATACCACAAACTCTGCAAGAAGTGTGCGACCAATGAGAATTGAATGCTCAGAGCATCGTCGAGAGGATTAAAATACTTGCTACATAATGTAAACAACTAAGTAGCAGATGTGCGCAGATATATGAACAACTATCTGAAGAACCAGAGTTGAAAAAACTGGAGTCCCAACTCCAGGAAGCAAAAAAGCATGCAGATACAGTACAGGTGCAGCTTAAGCTCCTGTCACCCATCGAGAGGATGAAGAGATCCAAGGAAAAATGAATTGCTCAACAACTTGTTCTTACCATGCAGAACAGAGTGATGGAAGTCACCCAGAAACTCCAATCGAACCAGGAGGCAGCCTACCTACTATTTGAAGAAATTGAAGGACAAGTAACACTACTAGAACAAGTAGTTGTTACAATCAAATAGCAACTGGAAGGACCTATCAACAAAGTGGTTGTTCAGAAATTTGTTGAGCAAGAAGAAGTAGCACAGAGACAAGTCAAAGAAGCTCGAGCCAAGCTCGATACCTTTGCGGAAAACTTACCTAGACCTGAGTGACTTGGGATGAGTCACAGGTGAGTGTGATGAGTCACAGGTGAGTGTTGGGGGCCTGTTGGCCCTTGACCAAGTTTTGAGGAACACTTGGTCATATTTGACCATTTTTGGGACATCGACATCTTGTCAAAGATGGAGCGCAACGCGAAATGGAAATCATGGAAGCTAGACCCCTTTTTGGGTCATTTTTGGGTTTTGGGGGATAATGTAATGGGATTGGGATGTCGACCCATGGGTTTACCCATGTTTAGGCCTATTTTGTATGTATATATAGATGTCTAGGCCATATAGAAAAGTAGTGGATGATATATCTATGTGATGTAGGCTAAGTCCCAAGGGTTGAATCTGTGTGATCAAGGCTTTGTGCATTTTGTGTAAGACTTGTAGAGCTGAGTGAAAGTCCCTGTGAGAGACTGTAGAAGGCTTTGTGTTGTAGTGCAAGGAAGAACGATCTAGCGAGATGTGCAGATCCTTTTTCCTATCTGAAGAGGGATTCAGATGGCTCTGTGTTGTAACCTGATTAACTAAAGCTAATAAAGAAGAAGACTTTGTAGACATAACCCCAAGGTGGGGGTGAACCATGGTAAATCTGTGTGTTGTGCTCTCTGCCTCAACCTAATGTGTTTGTCTCTTCCTTCGCTAAGTGCTTTGATGTGTTTATATAGATGTATTTATGCATTGTGATTCTGAGGTATGAATAAATGTTAGATGCTTAACGCTTGATTTGCCGAATCTAATCTATCTTGTTGTGGCTAAGTGCTGCATTATCTTAGGTCTAAGTACATATTGTGATGCTCTGTGTTATCTGCGAAGTATCATGAGGGTTGAATATTGATGAGTAATCTTTGCTAGGTGATTTGTAAGTGTTATAATAATAGATCTGTGCCCCAGAAAAGGTTGCAGACACCTGAGTCTTGCAAACACCCCTGCCTCTACCTCGGGTGAGACTTCATCTGCTTCGCAGGTGTTGCTGAAAGGGCCAGTAGCTAGGGTTTTGTTGGTGCGTTGTTGTAGCATTGAACCTTAGGTCTAGCCCTTTGCCAACAAGTACATCTGATTAATGGATCATTTTTCTGTCAACTACAAATCTTAAGACGCAATGGCCACTAAGAAGTCGCTATGAAAAACTCGGGGTTCTCGTCGATCGATCATATCCATTCATTCTTACAAAACTTCTCCTGAGATCGGATAATAAATCATTGTAATTGGTTGTGATCAGTAATGGTGAAGCTACTGATTCATGGAAACCTCCATGTGACTATCTCCAAGGCTGATTCGTTGACCGATCCCGGTCGAGCAACGGGAGGAGCTTCCAAGTTCTTCAGAAAGTTCATTCAGGGTATTGAAGAGATCGCGGGGATTGGCAAATGAGCTAACAGAATGTACACGGCCATCGATCTGGAGAGAGATCCCGTGGTTCGAAGCCCCTCTCAACCTCTCGCATTTCATAAGTGTAAGCTTTGTTCCCTTTATTTTAACTAATTATAGATATCACATATGCGATATGTGGTAGATCGAGTTTTTTTTACGATTGATAGCCCGAGAAACTCAGAAGTCAATCCCCAGAAAATTGTAGTCTACATGCAGATTGTCAAAATTGGTCATGAGATCTATGTGATTCAAAAATACTTGACGAGATTTATACAGTTGATAAGCCAGTATTGTCGTGATTGTCTAGGGCGAAATTACTGAAATGAAGGGAGACAAAAGACAGTAGGAGGATCATTGAGGTCACGATTTCGAAACTCGTGGCAATCAAACTGAAGAAAAATATTTCTTGTCTACGGTATGAATTCCTTCATTTCCAGTTTGGATGTGTTGGTTTCAACACGCGTTTACAATTCAGACAACACTGGCGCATATCGTGGACGTTTTTGGGTCGCCTCATTGACATATGAAGAATGGAATTGTGTCAAATGACGTGTGCATCATTGATCGCCATATGGTTCTCGTGATCATTGTGTTGGTTTCCCTCGCGTTCAGGTGATCTACAGGACTTTTCAAGTGTTGATGAGGTATCCACACATAAAATATTCAAAATACACTGCCATTTGAAGACACAATTTCTGAAAGAGAAGGAGCCATCATTCCTTTAGGAATCAAGGCCATTGTTTTAAAGGAAGGAATTATTCCCTTCTCCAAGATTTGGCATGTCACGGTTCTTTGGAAATTTTCTCCAATTAAAGGATATCCTGGATACAACTCTAGGTTTTTCATTTTCAAAAACAACAAAGTATGACACTACCTTTGCTAAAGACGTGATCAAGACAATCCTTCCATAGCCGTATCAACATTTTATTTTTAATGTTGAAATCGATCATGTACAGGTTTTGGCTGAATCTCTGGAAAACTCGAGATAGATAGAAGAAGAGCCACAACTCCAAGACTCTTCAAGTTCTAGGGTACAGTGGAAAACTTTCTATCGAGGAATGTATCGTGGACATTGTGGACAAATAGAAACAGTAGAATGGCATTTCCGTAAGTGGTTAATCAACTTATTTGTATTTTTCACTCAATATGAGGATGATTACAATAATTTTAATGATTGGAATTACTACACCACACAAGGAAGCATGCAGTTTGTTTTATGGTATGATATTCCTTTGTTAATTGTTGATGTTGAAACAAATATACAAGAAGTTCTTCATCATCATGTGACTGATAAGATGATTGTTGGAGCTGATCTTCCTGAAGACTATTCAGGATTCCAAAGTATTCACAATTGGAGCCCATCAATAATTCATGGAAGATATTTTTGGAGCTGATCTTCCTGAAGACTATTCAGGATTCCAAAGTATTCACAATTGGAGCCCATCAATAATTCATGCAATACTTGTGACTACTTGTAGGGTACATTGCATATATGTGTAATTGAAGTGTGAATTGTACATTCAATTAGCATTGATTGGATCACCTGAGAAGCCATATATATACATGATATCTCGCAAGTTATTCTTCAAATTAACACTTTGTATGCAGCACCAACAAAGTTTGGATGAATGAAAGCGAATGAATCCAACACTTCAATTGCAGATGGGATTACTACCCTTCGATATACGACTAATCAATTTGTTGCAGCATGGTATATTCCTGTGATACATTTTGGTCATGGGATATTGAACAGCTCTGACTGCATATATCATTTTGAACACTAGAATGACAATCATTTCACCTGCAAGAGTTTTAATCATGGCAGGGCCACTTTTCATCTTGAACCTATCGAAGGCCTTCGTCAACATGGGGGTATGTCTATCACCAAGAGCATTGTGGTGAGTTTTATAAGATCCTTTTTTCACCTACAAATATCCACTAAAATGGTGAAGAAATGTATGGTCACTATAAGTGCACTAACCCTTTAAGCTTTGGGCAATTGACCATTTTGTTTGTAGAGAAAGCCATTGATACATGGTTTGGGAGTTGGGCTTTTGAAGTGCACATATTTTGTGGTGGGGATTTGCACCACTAGTGCATATATTATTGCACATTTTGTAATGGGTAAATGGGATCATAGAAGTTTTCCCTATTCATATTGTGGCATCTGATTTGGCATAAGGATTGATTTGAACTTGATGATTATGAAGAATTGCAAAAGGATTTTAGCCACTCTAAAGTGAGGATGTGAGTGAGAGGTTTTGTTTCATTGCAAAAGGATTTTAGCCACTCTAAAGTGAGGATGTGAGTGAGAGGTTTTGTTTTTTTTAATGCCTAATGCCTTAATTGGATTCATTGTAATCATCATTTGATCAATTGATTGAGGCATTTTTTCCTAGGCCTATTTTGGAATTTCTTGTAAAACTTGACCAAAGAGTGTGTTTATAAACTCTTGGCAAGTATGTAATTCAGACATCATTATATATAGGTTGCAGTTTGATGCAGATGTGGGTGATTGCATCTCAATCTCTGAAGAACAAGAGGTTAAGGAGACAAGGGTGTGCCTGTGTGACATCCCCCAAAAATAAATATTTTTATTTTTGTGTGCTGGAAATTTATTTCCGTTTTTGGCAAATTTGAATCTGAATTTTTTTTCCATTTATGGCAATTCAGAATTTCGAATTTAATAATTGTATTTAATTATTGTGACTGTTGGGAAGAGATTTGTTTGGACTCAACTAACTATTTGACTATGACACTTGTATCACAACATAATATTTATATTCACTGCAGGAGGACAAATGGAACAACCATGTTAAAAATCCGCTGACCATGACTCCATGAGTGGGGAACAAGTTGGAACTACCTCTGGGCTGATAATTACAAGTGGAAAATTAGATATTTGGCCATTGGCAGCCCCTGAAAGTCAGGGATTAAGAAAGCTGTGAAAATCTCCAAAGGAGGGAAAAGACCTCAGCAAAAAAAAATGGATAAATAGCATATGCGAGGAGGCAGGACGCTGCCAAGTATACTGGGGAAAAGAATTTTGAGCTCTCTTGTTGTTATGAGCACTGTTGAGTAAGTGTGAGGCAAGAGGAGCCTGCTGAAACAGATTTGTCTTGTTGTTATGAGCACTGTTGAGTAAGTGTGAGGAAAGAGGATATCTGTTGGAATTGAAGGACATTGATGAGGAGGAGTTTCCAAGTACGCCCTCATGGATTCATGGTCAGGCTAGGGGGTGAACCGGGCAAGTGACTTTGGCTTCCCTGTTCTACGGTTGGGAGGAACGTGGTTGTTCCCTTTTTCTTCCCACAAATTAGATTCAGATATGTTGATCTACCCTTCTCTATTATGAATGACTATGTTTTTATTTAGATGTCATATTAAATCCGAATTGGAATGATGTCCATTCTCTGTCTGAATGACTTTCTGATGCATTGTATTGATTAAATCGACACTGTAACATTTTTCCATTTTGTTTGTTGTGGGGAATATATGTGAAGGAAATATGTAATTATATTTCTATAAGTAAGTAAGGGAAGGAGGAGATTAAAGTCAATGAGGCAGATCCTCTCTGTAGATAAATCCCTAGGAAACCAAATTCAGATCCCTCGGAACATCATTTATAATGACCAATCTCTAATGGAATTATATTCTTAATCAGGTATTTACATAGATGCACAGATCTAGTACTGTTGAAGTTTAATGCTTTGATTAAAAGAGGTTCTAAGTGAACATTATAGAATTTACCTTACAAAAGATTTTATTCCTTTGTGCCCTTCTGTGTGTTTAAACTCATAAGTTTAGAATTTCGGAATTCTGTCAGGTAAACAGATACAGAATTCCTTCTACCCCTAATGTTTTCATAGAGCGAAAGTAAGTATACCGATACAGGGAAAAATTCTTAGAGCTATGAAAATAATGTGAATTTTGGCATTTGGGACTTGCAGGTTACACTTATGTGAAATTCTCTTTGGTTTTTTGAAAACCCGGAACCCTGAAGTGTCGATCCCACATCCTTTCACTTTTAGAAATTTGGGAGTTGTTGTGTATTGTTGTTTGGTTTTTGAAAACCTGAAACCCCAAATCCTGAAATCCCAAAGTGTTGGTCCCACATTCTTTCACCTTTCAAAATTCAGGTGTTGTTGTGTATTGTTGTTTGGTTTTTGAAAACCTGAAACCCCGAATCCCGAAATCCCGAAGTGTCGGTCCCACATCCTTTCACTTTTCAGAATTTGGGAGTTGTTGTGTATTGTTGTTTTGTTTTTGAAAACCCGAAACCTCGAATCCCGAAATCCCAATGTGTTGGTCCCACGTCCTTTCACCTTTCAGAATTCGGGAATTGTTGTGTTTTGTTGTTTGGTAATTGCAAACTCTGAAACTCTGAATCCCAAAATATCGAAATGTTAGTTCTTTTCTTTTTTCACAATACGAGAATTTTTGTATGTTGAGTATGAAGACCGGGAAACCCTGAACCCCAAAAATCCCGAAAGGCAGGTCTCACCTTTTCCTTTTTCGCATTTCAGAAATTTGTTTATGTTGATGTTGGACACCAGAACTCGCGAAGTTCCAAACTCTGAAATCCCAAATCTTAAACTTTTCACATTTCGGAAGTTGGTTACATAAGAGGTTTGGGGAACTTGAACTCACAAAGTTCTGAACCCCGAAACCCTGAAATGTGGGTCCCACCTTATCTTTTTCACATCCTTTTGGAAGTTTGTTTATGTTGGATGTTTGGCATTTGAAACCCGAAACCCCGAATCCCGAGATCCCGAAATGTTAGTCCACGTTCCTTTTCGTAATTTGGAGAATTGTTTGTGTTTGATGTTTTGGCTTTTGAAGTCACAGGATTCCGAATCCCAAAATCCTGAAGTGCTGCACATGTTTTGTTTTTGCATTTTGGAAGTTTGTTTATTTTGATGTTTGGGCACTAGAAATCACGAAGTCCCGAACCCCGAAACCCTGAAATGCGGGCCCCACTTTTCCTTTTCGCATTTCGAAAGTTCAT
>CBVK0100321014.1:0-12033 GCA_900067695.1 Picea abies
TATTAAACTGCCCACCTCTCTCTCTATACCCCCCTCTTGATCTCCATCTCCCACCCTCTAGAGATATAAAACAATCCCTTTCTACCCCCCTTATCCTTTTACCTCTTGCACCTAACCCTCACTCTCTCACTCATCATATCTCCCTCCCTCTCTCTCCCACACTCTACCCCATTTTATCTCTTTTCCTCTATATAACCCCCCTTTCCTATACCCTCCCCCTTCCTATCTCTCTCTATCTATATATTCCCCTCTCTTTATACCTCTCCCTCACTCTCACACACTCTCTTTGTCTTCCTCTCTCCCCCTCTCACAATATTTTTCTTCCTCTCTTTCTACCCCTTGTCTCTGTCTTCCTCTCTCCCCTCTCACACTCTCTTTATTCCTCTCTCTCCACCCCCTCTCTGTCCTCCTCTCTCTAACTCTTATTCTCTCATACACTCTCTATCTATCCGCCATCTATGTATTACTCTCTATCCCTCTCAGAATCTCACACACTATAAAAAGTTTGGTACATTGTCTGACAAGAAATGGCCTTGACCTAGACATAGAAATACCTAGGCATGGAAAGTTGTAGAACATTTCCTAAAAAATGACCTAGAACTATACAATAAACATGACATATACCATGACATAGACCTATATATTTACCTAGACCATTACCTAGACCACGAAATAGACCTAGAGATAGACTTAGACCATGACCTAGACCATCACATATTCCCCTAGCTCCATCTAATCATAGGCATAACCTAGACTCAACTCTTGACCCCCTCCACACCCGAGCCCTAAGTGCACTATTCGTATACCTCTTGTTAAATTACCCACAACCCTTATACCCACATCTTGGTGCTTTAACCATTTCTCTATGCTTAAAAAACTTTCAATCCTAAGCCCTTAGGTCCTAGTTGTCCCAAAAACCTTATACACATTTATTTGTAAAGATGTTTGGTCTACAATAAATTATATATACATTTCATTAAGAGAACATAGGCTCTCTTGTGACTTGAAATCCTTGATGTCTTGTGTTTATCCCTTCCCATCAAGAATGCATGCACATTCCTAGAATGTGCATCTGTTATAGGAACATGTGTGCATTCCTGGTGGGTATTTTTATATGACAAGTACATTATTCAACCTCGTTCATTTCAAAAACTTAAACAACCCCAACATATGCACACAAAAATAACAAGAATAGACATGATTTTGTTCTTTTTGTCTTTTTGTTTAATTCATAGACAACTTTGTGTTAATGCAAGACAATTCTTGGAAGAATTGGAAGACAATTTTTTCCAATTGGAATTGGAATTTTTAGTTGTGTCTTATTTTGTAATACCAAGACAAATTTGTTGAATTGAAATTGTTAGTTGTGTCTTCTTTTGTAATACCAAGACAGATTTGTTCAATTGGAATTGGAATTGTTAGTTGTTTCTACTTGTAAGGAAAATTTGTCCAATCGGAATTGGAAGTGTTAGATGTGTCTTCTTATGTAATACCAAGATAAATTTGTCCAATTGGAATTGGAACTGTTAGTTGTGTCTTTTTTTTAGTACCAAGATGATTTTTTCCACTTGGAATGGGAATTGTTTGTTGTGTCTTCTTTTGTAATATTGAGAAAAATTTGTTGTGTTTTTCTTGGAAACCAATTTTTCTCTTTAAACGTGGGGAACGGAGGAAATCGAGATAGAAAATCCTTGAGGAAATAAATACCCATTAAAAAGGAATATGAAGAAAGAGAAAAGGCAAGGTTACAAATGTCAAAGTGAAAGATTTCAGAAGAGGTAAATCCAATTTCTAGTGGAATAGATGTCATTGTAGTTTGTTGTCAATCACCACAAGCAAAGCATAGGAGTTTAGTAGAGAGAAACCAAGTTTAGATTTCTATTGTACCTCCAATAAACATCTCATCCAGACAACTTGTTGTGGATGACCAGATCATGGAGGATTTTCTTGAATTTTATTATACTATGAATGAAATTAGAGAGGAAACTGGTGCACCTCATTTTGTTGAAGAAGTTCATGTGATGCAAACTCTTGTTCGATAGTCAAACATTCTAGAAACTAGTCATGGGCATGTCCACTTTGCTCCCTGAATTGATCTTCTAGTAATTGAGTGGCAAAAAACATCAATGTTGTTAAATCCACAATAGGGAGGTCAAGAGTGCTAGAATACGGGTTCATCATCCCTACCTATATTGAGAAGTTTGTAATCAAGAACTTCTAAACACATTCAAGTGGATGAAAGTGGTCTAGAATCACTTGAAGGTAATTTACCTAACCAAACTATTCGTTCTCATTCTTATAAAATCATTAAAGAATATTTTGAACCAAAATGTGATGCCACTAAATGTCAATTATTTTTCGATTTGTTAAAGTATAGAAGTTTGACTCCTGTTAGGAGAATTTTAGGCATTAAAATAGTCAAAATTTTAGAAACAAGTCACCATATTGTTGGAAACCTTGTAGATTATTTTAATTGTTTTTTTAATAAATATCTTTCTAAAGACCGTAATGCATCCTGACGTGTCTTGTCACAATTAATTATTAGAAATATCACAAGAAAACGTTATTTTCTCCAAAAAACCATGCATCTCATGAAATGAAATGTCAGAACCTTTAGAAAGTATTCTAATAGACGAGATATCCTCAATACAGGTGTCCCAATGGATTTTTGGGCCCACACTGGTAGGATACCTCATACTAACATGAAGTTAATTGGAACAGTTAAGGTACTAGACCATGATTTGTGGCATGAAAACACTAGGCCTTATTCCAAGCAAGAAGATGTACTAAAATTGAGAAGTGGATCTAGAGACTGAGAACCCCATATTAAACACTTTATTGACATTACACAAATATAATTATATGAGACATTCCTGATAGTACATAGTGCACTTAACTTGGGCCAAAGATATTTCCATAAGTGCAAGCCTTGGTATGTTCGAATAAACACAATTTGTAACACATGTTGTTGTAGATATCACATTGAGTATGGTTTTTATTATAACACACACACACACACACATATTATTTATTGTATAACACCCTTGTGCAGGAATGCTTAGTTATATTGTTGCCATCACCATCTAGAGGCTTTATTCACAACATATTGTTTACAAGTCTAGAGGCTTGTACATTTCATCAAAAATCTTTCTTAGATGCAACATGCCCCAAATGTCATGGAATTCCATTACTGAGCAAGTGCATCCATGTAAGAGATGAGTATGAATTTAGGAGGAAGGAGGTTTCATTACAAATATTTAAATATGTCTCATATGATATTGATGGAGGGAAGGAAAGAAAAAATATATAATTGGTGACTTCGTAGGTACGAATAAGTGATTTCATGAAGAAATTTGTTAAAAATAGACAAAAATATGTTCAACATGTCCATGTGGTTCGATGGGAGGATGAGAATTTTATAATATGATGAGATACATTTCTTATTGGTATTGTCTTACCGATGGTTTATTTAGATAAGAACGACACCCTTCAAATGAAAAATGAGATTCAAATCCAATATTATCACTTAGAGTAGGTCAAGATAATGGTTCATATCACATATAGGCATGGGACAGATAGTAATGAAGAAAACAAAGTTATATTAAAGGAGTATCACTTCTACGTAAGAGATGATTGGCGCCATGACTTATTCTACATACAACATTACTTTCAGTTGTATTACAATCATGTTAAGGAGAAGAACATATAGATGCATGAACATTGGATTTGGTCAGATGGTTGTCCAGGCTACTTAAAAAATGTTCGTTTATTTCAATGGTTTTGTATGTTGCATAAAAAATAAAGGTATGGAAAGTCATGGCATGGAAAGGCATGGAAAGGAATGACATGGCATGGTAAGGAAAGGAAAGGAATGGCATGGCATGGTAAAGAAATGAATCACATGACAAGGAAAAACATGGCATGGCAAGGCAAGGAAAGGCATGGCATGGCATTACATAGAAAGGAAAGAAAATTCAGAGCATCGTATGGCATGGAATGGAAAGGAAAGGAATGTCATAGGAAGGAAAGGAAAGACATGGCATGGCATGAAAAGGAAATTCAAGGCATGGCATGGAAATGAAAGGAATGACATGGAATGGTATGGTATAGCATAACATGGAAAGGAAATAGAATACATGGCATGGAATGGAATGCAAAGGGAAGGAACGACATGTCAAGGAAAGGAAATGAAATGAAAAGAATGGAATGGCATGGCATGACAAGAAAAGGCATGGAATGGAATGGGACAGAAAGGAATGGCATGGCAGGTGAAGGGAAGGCAAGTAATTCCATGGAATGGGAAGGAAAGGAATGACATTGCATGGCATCACATCACATGAAAAGGCATAGCTTGGCAATGCATGACATGGCAAGGAAATGAAAGAAGTGAAAAGGAATGACATGGAAAAGAAAGTAATGGCAAGGAAAGGCAAGACATGGCATGGAAACACAAGGAAAAGAAAGGGATGGAATGGCATGGTAAGGAAAGGCATGGAAAGGCATGGCATGGAAGCACAAGGAAATGTAAGGCATGGCATTGTATGGTATGGAAATGAAAGGCATGGAAAGTAATGCAAACCTTTTCACATGGACTTAAAATGTCATAAACACTTCATTGGATGGAGAAGAAATTTGTGATATAAAGTTAAGTAACATGTCCCTATACAAAATGTTTTTTATTTCTTGGGATGATAAAGGTTCCTTTTTTTGTTGATTCTTGTTTCATTGCAACACACATTTTGATTTGAATTTTTCCTTGCATAATGTTATGGAAAGATGTATTTATTGTCGTATAGGTTAAAATGGGAAGCTACATGGAAATACATGTAAGGAGGGATTAGTCTATTTCATATCATAGTGGTGTTCTAGGGATTTGTAAATGTAACGATATATATTTTGGCCTTAGAAGGTTATAACTTTGATTTTTAGATATTTTAGTGATTCATTCCATAGTATTTGTTGGATTTACCTAGAATGATATTGACATTTGATATGTTTATATCTGGACCTATTCATGTGTTACGGGATATTATTTTTATTTTTATAATTTTATGATGATGATAGTTATCTGATTTGTTTAAACATTCAAATTGAAATGTGGATACTAGTTCAAATTTATGTTGTGAGTGTACAATAGATGCACCACATTGTGTAAATAAACACACATTTCTTAATTGAACATTAATATAGACCAGGATTCACATATGAAAGTTGTAATGTATATGGAATGGCATGGCAAGGAAAGGAAAGGAAAGGAATGGGAAGGAAAGGAAAGGAATGACATGGCATGGAAAGAGATGGCAATGCAAGGAAATGCAATGCAACACAAGGCATGGAAAGGCATGGCATGGAAAGGAAAAGCATGGAATGGGAAGGTGAGGCATGGAATAGTAAGTCAAGGGAAGTTGGGAAAATGTAAGGAAAGGAAAGGCTAGACATGGAAAGGAAAGGAAAGGAGAGGCATGGAAAGACAAGTCAAGGAAAGGAAAGTCAAGGAAAGGAAGTGAAATTCAAGGCAAGGAAAGGCTAGACTTGGAAAGGTAATGAAATTTATGGCAATAAATGGAAAGGAAATGTCTAGGTATAGGTATGGCAAGACCAGGAAAGTAAATGCAAGGCATGGTAAGAAAAGGCATGGCATGGCTAGTAAAGGCAAGTAAATTCATGGGATTGCAATGAAAGGCATGGTGTGGCAAGCCAAGGAAAGGAATGACATGGCATGACATGGCAAGACAAGTCAAAGAAAATAAAGGCAAGGAAAGACAAGGAAAGGTAATGGAAAACAAGGAAATAAAAAGGAAAGGCAAGGCTAGGAAAGCAAAGGAAAGGTAAGGCTAGGAATTGATCACATGCTTTTTTGTGGATTATCCATCCACTTGGTATCTTGCACATCCATTAATGGAGCTGGATACCTTGTAATTCACACATGTGAGTTGGTTTCATGCATGCACATTCTTGGAGGGAACATTCCATGTGGACACTTGGAATTTGAAATGGCTTGATGGTTATTTTTGGTGGTGTGTCCCCTTCATGAGCATTATTTGGTGCATACAACTACTAATTTTTTATGAGCGTGAACTACTTTGGAGAGGATAATGTCCAAATGTTGTAACAAGGTCAACCATGGATTGATGAGAGATGTAATCCATTATTATAATATTTGTTTGTATTTTAATGGATTTAGTTAGCAATTAATAATATTTTATTGTATAGGAGAAGAGACCGACTCTATAAATATTTTGGGTATTTCAGAGCTCTCCTCTTGGGCTACATTGTACAATATTTTGGTAATATTAATGGAGAATTTATTTATTTTTTCATTTGATGTGAGGCTTTTTTGTGCACTCATATTTATGTGTTTATTTTGTATTAAGAAACCCTTGTAACATGTTTTGATTTCCATTATAATGAACCATGCCTCGTTTTGGATAGAGTAATGTGAGGTTTCAACTCTCCTATTTCTATTGTGATTATGTTAGCCTACATGATTCTTAGTATTTTTTCCTGGAGTCCTAACTAGGATGGTACTTCAGCCTTTCATCAAATTTAGGTCCTTGAGAACCATTAATTGCATATGGATTTAACACTTAGAAATATTTTCGAACATAAGAGATCTTTTAATGTGTAACACAAGTATTTATAATCACTTTAGAAAAAGTGAACTATTGTTTCTTACATATACTTCCTTAAAACTTTAAAAAGTGATTAATCAAATTAAATAAATTCATACATTCATACACATAAAATTCATATACTTTTAAATCATACATTCATCAACATAAAATGGAAAAACAATGAGATTCATAAGAAATGTGCCATCAAATGTGTTTGTGCATGTGTTTGTGTTTTTGTGTGTATTCAAAATTGTCAAAATTGTACATTTTTTACAAAATGGCACACTGTTCCCAATATACAAAATGACAGTCAATGCCCTAACATAAAAAATAGCCATATGGTGGCCTAGATACAAAATGGAAGTCATTGGTCACTCATTGACCACTTCCAACCTCACCACCCTCAAGAGCATCCCGTAAATTGATATTTCTTTTCTTTCTTGAAGAAGCACCTCCAGTGGTTTGGCGCCTGGGTGTGGTTTGCCACTCTAGAGACTGCACAAAGAAAAAACATTTTTATAAGTTTTTTTCCACAATGAATTAAAAGACTTACAAAATGATACTTTGTAATTAAACATAAGAGAACTCACCGTAGATGGTACTAACAATAGTGAATGTCTTACCCTCCTTCACAACCCTAATCTCTCATCGATACCACCTTGCCTCAATTACAAGGATGAATCATGAAATTTAAACAACTATGCATAAAATAAATTCCATTCATGATACATAAAAATTTATCCTCAACACATTATCTCATTGTGGATATCTCAGGAATCAATGGAGAGTCATTGGCAGGTGGAGTGCTCAGCTGTACAACCTGCTACGAGGAAACATCTACTGTGATAGCCTCGGTGGAAGGTGCAAATGGAAATTTTGGTGGGGGTGGATGGCATACGGGTGCATCCACTATGGATGGATGTGATGGGAGAGGTGGTGTGTATGGGTGGTCTACTGGTTCATTCACTAATGATGCATGGAATAATAAATATGGTCGGGGTGGGTGGCGATGAACCCCCATGGGTTGTACAAGTGACGAAATATGGATTGACATGGAAATAGGTAACACAAAGGTCGTAGTCAGTTTCCCAAGGGATGGACTACTACCAAATCTAGAAAAATTATCAACAACGTGCATACATATTAATACTATTGTTATTAGTACCAAAAAATTAAATTCAACAACATAAATACAACAAATTTTAGATTTAAATTATATTTACCTCAACACACGATACCTATGAAGCCGGTGACTTGTCCATCCTAGGTGGACATAGCTTGACACCTCTTAGTCCCACAAATTGTAAAAACACAAGGACATTATAAATTTGAGGATGCGAGAAAATAAAGAAATCACTATGGTGAATTTATCAAATGTGACTTATACCTGTGTATGGGGTAAATTGAATGAGCAAGCTTCTTATACTACTGCATTAGTGGTGGAGATAGAAACTGATGCATCTATTAGCAGAGAGGATCTTCTATATTGGCGCAGTAACTGCAATACATCATACAATGAAATATCGAAATAAATACACATACTACTATATAAATATATAATGTTGAAGAACATAGAAATGGTTAAGGTACTAACCTCCTTCAAGATGCTCTAGTTTCCACTGGCCTCCATAGGCCCATAACAAGTATGCCCGCCACTCGAGCATCTATGAGGATCACTTGAACAACTTCTTTGTCCATGTGCCCTCTCCTCCATTCCCTCCACACTAGGGGTTGAAGGTACAACCCCTCTATCAATGTTAATGACAAGAACCTCCTGTCTATATAGTGCAACAAAACTACCATGTTGTACTAAAATTCGAGTCAAGGTTGATAGAGGTCCATGTGCTTGATGGAATCCCTCTGCAATGGGAGAATCTTGGGCAGGGGTATTAGGCCTTCACCTAATGGGGAAAGTACCTAACATGAGATCAAACCAAGCATTCTTTTGATCAAGTACGAACCCTATACCAATCCCATGGAAATCACCAATGTCAAAATAGTTCACATGGTGACCCAAAATAAATTCTTCCCATAATTTTCTCAAAAAATATAAAGGCACCTCCCTGTTATTGCAAGAATGTTTATCAAACACCATGAGCCACTTATCCATCTAGTTTTGAAGAATATGTTTATGGATGCACCAGTCAATTCAAATGTGTTTCTTTATTATAGGTGGTTTTTGTCTAGATCGAGGATGAACAAAAGAGACATCAACTCTTGTTTTGAAATACCCAAGTATATAAATTATTTTTTGTCCAGTCTAGTCCTATTAAACTCAAACATTCTAGACATGTATCCAGAAATAGTAGTTAATTTTTGTTGGACACTTTCAAGGATGATACAACTACGTCCGATGAAGTGGCCAAGGACAATCTACTAGGTTCTCTTGTGCCCCTTGATTCATGGACAAGAGACCTCAATGTGACCAACCCCTCATCAATCTGCTTGTTTGTTCATGGACAGGAGCCCATGAAACTCTTGTGCAGACGCCCACCCGAGGCACGTCCACGCTCACCAAGACCTTCTTCTTCTCGGGCCCGAAGAGTCAAACTACTCTTTAACCCCCTGTTGGGAGTTCTCAATACCCACGAAACTCTTTTCCCCTGCGATCTCCCCTTTGCCTTGTCGGGAAATCGGGTTTCGCATTATCGCTAAACTTGTGGGCATGGTTCTTGTGCTACCCAAAACCCAGAACCTCGATGGGTCTCAATGCAAATGCTTTCCGTTCTTGTCGGGGATTTCCCTATCGGGAAATCGACATATATGATGTCGTAGTTCACTCGCACCACGAATCTCCGAACCCTGAACTCCGATACGCATGTGTGCTTTCTCCTTGCCACGTCACCTCCTCTCTTCGTTCTATCGGGAATCGCATGATCACGATTTCAAAGGTCGCAATCCCTTGGCACTGGAAAATCTCGAATGTCGAACCCTGACTTCCCGGGATCCCGTGCCACGTGTCCCCGTAGCGATCAATGGCTCTAACTACGTCGAGAAATTGCTAATCACAATTTCAACAGGCAACAATCACCTGCCTCCACAAACCCCGATGGGCCGAATTATGATGGCTATTGGACTCCTTCCTGCGCCTAATGGCTAAATTCCTCGCAACTTCTCCAAGATCTGACAGTCGGCGGGACTTCGCGAGGTTCCTCGGCAAGACCTAGCCGTCGATTCCTCCTCTTTAAGGATTTCTCCCGCTCTAAAGCTCCTTCCTGTTCGAACCTTCTCCTGGGTCCTTCTCCACGGTATCACGAAGGAACTATCCCTCATGAGCTTGTTAACTCTAACCCCTTCAGAGACTTTGTGCACGCTCCCCATGCTCGACCTTCAACAATTTCCAAGTGTTGAGTCTTTCAGACTCTGTGCATTTTTGGCAACAACAATCTCTGCCTTCTTCTGCCCAGATTTACTACTGAGACTTCAAGTTCAGCCTGCACTTCTCCTGCACGGCTCTACCAACCCAAATCAACTTCTGGGTGAATGCGAATAAGGGTTTAACTGTCGAGCCTCATCAACGCACTCTATGCAGATGAATTCAACTGCACTCTATGCAGGAATCTCCTGGCTCAGACAGAGAAACAATTGAAATTCATTCCCTTCTCTCTCGGACTTCAGTTAAAAACTCTGAAATCACATGCACAGCATAGTCAAAGCAATTACATCACCAGAAAGCAAACAATCATGAGCACATAAACATCATACCCAGAGAAACAACACCATCCATGAAATTGAATCAAAGGCTCTCTTCTATTAATTCAAAAACATCTATTCATGGGTGTTCTTCACAAATTCTCTGCCTGCTCTCCCTTCTTTCTCCTGAATGAATGATTCTGGATGATAATCTTACAATGTACAAAGGAGGGTATCTATATCCGTTTTCCCTCTCGAAAACTGAAACTATCTAATCTAGACTTAAAAATCTATCTACCTGCATTAAATCTATTAAATGTCTTCCTATCTACTAAGGACAAGAGCTTAAAGGTTCAAGGTCCCCTTTACAATACAAGTGCGCTTCTTTATAAATAACTTCATTAAAGAGCAGCGCAACAACTTCCAAAGCATTTCAAAATGTGTGATGGCATTGTCCATCTATTTCCTCTCAATGTGTTGGCTCGCTTGATGAGTGAGTGATGCTCCTGCATCATTTGTGTTTCATGGCTATGGTGGGTTGGGGTTTTCTAGGTCTAGGTATGCTTGTGTATGGTTCTCATTATCCCTGCACTCCATATTTATAATAGATGTTGCAATTTAATAAGGCATGGCATATAAATTAGGTCATTTTTTAATTAAAATGGAAAATTAAAATAAACATGAAAATACATATCTTAAGAGATTAAAAAAGATGAGTGAGGAATACAATATAATGATGTTCTCCTACTAGACAAAAAATGAAGAGTATTGGTGGAATTTGTGAAGAATAAAATATAATATATGTAAGTGCACTTATGACAAAGTTATTACAAACAAAAATTCCATTCGATGAAATTAGAGGAAACAAAGATTAGAAACAACCCATGAATTTAGAATATGATGCAATGACGAAGAACCAAACATGGGAGCTTGTGTCATGTCCTAAATGAATAAATCTTATAGGTTCCAAAAGGGTTTATAAGACAAAATTTAATTAAAATGGGACTTAGAACTAATTATTTTTTTAAGCTACTAATTATGTTAGGCATGTTAGAGGTTGATATTAAAGGATGAATAGACGCAAAATGTCCCCTTCCACTTATCTTTTTCTTGTACATTCTCTATAGTTATTTAGAGGGGAAATGCTAGGCAATGAAAGAGGTGACTCTCTATGAATATTCTAGATGAGATTTATCTAGAAGTTTAGAAGTTTTTATTCTTTAAATTGATTTAGAAGATATTAAATTAAATGATTAAAACTAAAGAATAATGAGAGTGGGAGGAAAATTCAAGCATACCTGACTTGAGTTGGACACATTGGAAAGATCTTTTGAGTCTTTTCTTGTTGTTGTGCTCCTCTCTAGCTCAATGAAAGGAAAATGTGAAGCGTGGTTTGTGCTAATGGACACAAATTGTGCTTTTTGTGCTTGTGGTCCCCTAAAAAAGGGCGCACACTGAGTGGAGGTCACATGCACATTCTTACAAACACGAACATGTTCATGCTAGTGGTGCATTCCTATTGAACCCCTTGCCACTCTTTTGTCCACCAACTTTGTGTGCACACTCCTAGGTGTAGTATATATGCACCCTAATACTGTGATTTTATTTTTATCATGTAATAGAGATTGCTATTTTTTCCTTAAAAAAACTACAATCTAGTGCACTATGTAGAATTATTTACCTTTATGGATATAATCTAACAAATTGTAACATAATTTACTATAAATTGTGCTTTGAACTAAAAACCTAAATAATGTGATTTTATTTTTATCATGTAATAAAAATG
>CBVK0100321016.1:0-13719 GCA_900067695.1 Picea abies
ATTTGGGCAAATCATTTTTAAAATAGCGAATCTAGTTTTTGGAAAAACCATGGAAAATTAGCCCATGAGCGAAATTTAGCCCCTAAAATCATCCCTATTACTTACATATTAATGATTTCTTTTGGAATGATTGGTAAAAGTCGAGAGAAGATCATCATGTGCAAAAGTTGTGTTCATCCCCATACATTAGAAATTAGAGGAACATGACACAAGGTGAATCCTCTCCAACCATATGTTAGGAAACTCTTCTGATCTTAGTTGTGATCTCTATATTTTAGAACTAATTTTGAAATTTCCTACTTCAAATTATTTTGGAAAGAGAAGGTATGATTTTGTTCACTGAGCTTTTTTCATATAATTTGTATTACTTTTTATTTATTACTACATTTCTAGGCCAATATTTGATGAAATTCAAGTGTTTTAACTCAACCTCTTTTCATCACATGTACAAGGAAATAAATGGAAAATCAGATGGACTTTCAAAGGCTAGTCTACATTCGGAGAATGGATAGTGGCATATTCAAGAGCTTAAGGATAGCCAACGCCCTGCATATTTTCATCCCACTTTGTTTTGAGCTTATTCTGGATGGAGGAGTATATATTGATGTTGATGTAATGGGGATTTAGGAGGGTTACTGGTTTATTTTGATTATCTATATGGAAAATTGTTAAAACATTTTTGATAAATCTAAGTTTAGAACTCTGAGTGTTGTTCATAGACTAGTTTGTTGCTCCCTTGTGGAAGCCAACATTTGTAATATTCTATACTATCAAGAAAATTCCAGATGGGAAGTAGTTATTTACCTCTCTTTGTTGAACATGACATAAATGATTAAATGCATAAATGTAATTCTATCTTAATATGAATAAAATTACAGTTTTTCCAATGAAAAAATTGTATTCTGCTCCAAGTTATCAATTGTTTCCCTAAATTTATTACTACATTTCTAGCCAATATTTGATGAGTTTTTGTATAATGGCTGCATTAGCTAACTATAAGATGATCCCAAGTCTAGCATATTTTCCTGGGAGTTTAATTTGTTCCATTCTATTCCTAATTGATGAATATAACAATGATAGACTTGGGGAGTGGGGATTTTCATTTTCATTTTCATTGTTGAGGATAATGATGCTGATGTTGGGATTAATTTACATTTTTCCAGTGCTTAGGAGAATGATGTTTTTTGAGCTAGTTTATTTGGTATGGGAAGATGCATTTATGTGTTTGTAAATTTGTTTTTATACTAATATAAATGTGCAACTTCAAAGAAAACTAGTGAAACATGATTGTGCTCTAATAATGGATCCAAGAATATAGAGTATTTCCTAGATATATCAGATGTGAGTAATAGTTTCCTAACTCAAGGCAACAGCCAACCCTAACCCTTAGGTTTACATACAAAAATTGGACGAACGACTGTCTGGTCCAATAAGATTGTTGAAAACATTGAGAGAAATGGCCTTATGAAACTGCAGCCTTCCAAAAGTTTTCAACATGTTTTCCAAGAAATTCAAATATGGCCACAAAAGCTTGAAGACTAAAAGTTAAAAATGTAGACAAATCAATACTTAAAGGAAAAGGACATTCAACTTCAAAAAGGACGATCTAGTTCAAGAAACAATTCTTCGTACCTATTTTAGAAAAGAATCACATTGAAGTTTGTAAATTTGATTGAATTTGTAAAGGCATTGTCCATTGGGATATCATTCAAATGGTGTGACAATCCTAAAGTTTGCAAGGAAAAATAGTGATTATCTAAAAATTCTAAATAAGAAATATTTTATATTGCTTAAATTAATAATCTCATGGTGTCCACGATACTTCTCGTGTAGATAACATATACTATACATTATAAATATTTTCACATTATATATCATGCCAAGATAAACTTAGGGGTCCATCTTTCCCAATTGCAAAATAGATTGTTGTTTCTTTCCCCCTTGACATGGATGTTTTTATGTTTGTGGATTGATCACAAGGCCAGATTCTCATTGAATCAAACGTTGATGGAAGTTCTATACATGGGCTTCTAATATCTCCCTAGCTTGGTCCATCTGACTTAAAGAGTTGAGGCATTTGTTATCCATCTCTGGAGAACACATTTTAACACCATCTTCTTCCATGTTACTACTAAAATAAGACAATGATGCCTCTAGAAGACTTATTTAGCTCAAGGCAAGCAACCACAATATGAATCACACCAAAAGACTCATCCCTTGTAATTTAACATTGATCTCATCTTCAGCAGCTTTACTACTATTTCCCTCAATGAATTCTGCTTTTGGAAAAGAGATAAGATTTGGCATAGACTTTCTCAGGTATCAATTTTATCTGTCTGAAACAAAGGTACATCATGTAATTTGTCAATGTCAACAATTCAATAGTTGAGATATTTGTAACTCTTTCCTTAGTGGAGCTATGAAATATATACTTTGTTTTCTTTTCAGAGTAAAACTCCATTTCTTTTATGCCCTTCAACTTAACTTTTCTTCTTTGAATATCTGAGATTGGATGATGCACACTGGGAGACATTGTTTTCTTGTAGATAGATCAAATTTTCAATCAATGAAGGTCTTCTTGAGCTTGATATCTTGTTCTTGTATTAGAACTCTCTTCAATTCGTTTTAACTCCCAGCATTAAGGAAATTGAGAATTTGGTTGCTATGTACCAACCATAGTGATTCACACTCCATTCTGTTCACTTGTTATTGAATTGGCACCATAATTGTTGATCTGTGGAATCGTGGATTACATTCCATAGTTACAACATCGATTGGTATTATCACTAAAAGGACGAATTGTTTGGTCTATTGATTCATATACTACAACCAATGTCTTCAGTGTATGCGTTGGATGTCATTTCCTAAATCCCCAAGCATTGAATCAATTGGGCACTTAAAATTGTCATTTATTGAATAGCTGGTGAGTTTAACCCCCTCCATTGAATAAGCATATATGTATGCTCATATGTGTGGAAGCAACAAATAGTGTTAGATTTTGTTTGACTATTGAATTCCAACACTAAATCAATTTAAGAGTATGGTTGGCTTCTAATCATAGCAATTGTCCCCATTGCCTACATTATTGGTTGGTTCCCATTATACCATTCGCTATATGTTAATTCACTGGTAGTTATTGAGATGTAAACCTTGATATTTAACCTCAGCCATTCACCTCTGTACAAAACATGGGGAACTTCCCTCAGTTGAAAAGGTGGTGAGAAACCTACGGAAATCCCTCTGGCTGTGTGTGTGTGTGATAAAATGGCACTCACAGCCATCATGTGTTCTATCAAATAGTTTTTTCAGATATCCTATAATTATGAATCCAGGCAGAAGTGAGAAGTTCTTGTAGATTGGTAGAACATATGTAAACATATTAGTTGAAGTAAATGAAGTTTGGACTTTTCTCACATAATGAAAATCCTATGTGGGCACCTTTAGTTAGCAGTGCAAACAGACCAGTGAAGTCTTCAACCAAAGCAGGAAACATAGCCTTCATTCCAGGAAATAGAAAGTGAACCAAATTCAAATCCCAAATCTAAACAAAGGTTGCAGAGAAGCATTGTTTATTTTCGTAGAGTATTCATATTGATGAGATAGATTAGCCATAGGCCTACCATTTATGGATCACATATTTCAATAGTAAATACTTGGAAAAGGACCGAGTCTTGGACAATCCTAACTCAAGTGTTATTAATGCAACATAAATTAATACTGATGACAACACTTTCTGATGTAGTGTTTGATCTATTTTGAATGTTGAAGGATGATGTTCACTGATCATATTTGTTATATTGCAGGGAACTTCAATTCAATATGGGCTTGTGATTCTTGTGCTAAAGAGTATTGGATTGCTTGCCCCAATGCACTGACCATGATAACTCACCGTTATCTCAACATTTTTCCACTAAGGCTACCAACCCATAATTTTGTCCTAGACAAAAGAGCGTGGGATCCTTTTCAACTATAAACCATCTGCAACTGAAGATAAGACCACAATTTTATTTATAACATTTGAGTCATAGTCATAAAAATCATATAACCATTAGCCTAGTGGGTTAGCTCAACTAGTTAAAACAGGTTGTTTCAAGGGGGAGTTCACTATGAGGTCTCCCTTTCTAGTCTCATTGAGGTTCAAGCCAGAATAGGTCCCGTTGGGTTACCAACTACTATTGTGGTTGGGGGTTCAGCCACCCTCCATCTGAATATGTTTTTCCTTGGAGAAAAAAAACTCACATAGCCATTCATCCTACTTGGTATAATTACCAAAAGGCTATGGAGTCCCAACAAGTTACAGAAAAGTACACGGTTGTATAAAAGTTTGGAATCTATTGGTAGTATGTTACCCATAACACCCATAAATACTCTATCTATGTAGGTGGAAAAAACCTCTATGCGCAACCAAAAATACTAAGAATAAGAAATAAACAATAAAAGTAGAATGTAGTAGTAAGATCTACAAAAGCGTAATCCTAGAGGATGAATGTATAGTGGGATTAAAATCCCTTTTGTTTCTCAAAAAAGTAAAAACAAAGGTCCAAAAGGGAGACGAAAAAAGTTGAACCTGGATTGATAGAGTTTACTTGGATACTAGGTTAGCATTCTCCTACAGTTGGATGCATCCAACATACATAGTAGATCCTTGATGGCACAACAGATCTGTCTAAGTTAGTTTCTTGTGCGCAGCAGAGAGAGAGCATAGTGATGGTGCAACACTAGTCTTCTTTGGGAAGTGTGTTGGAGTGATAGACAGTGAGAAAGTGAGGATGCATGTATGCACTAGTCTCATCCTTTTCCTACATTTAGAACTGTTTTTTAGATTTAGCATTCCAATTAGCTAGAGTTTGCTTTATCAGTTGTAGCATGCATTTACTTAGTACTATCTTTAAAGAAGGGTGTGGATCCATATGACAGCTAGGGCATCACATGAGACTTTCTAATCTGCATAGATTTATAGGAGGCACCAACAGGTTTGAATGTTGTTTGAATGTTGTTGTTGATTTCTTTTGTTTCTGGTATATTTGTTCAAGAGTGCATTTAGGGGTTGCAACAATGGCCAGGTTTGGTCTCCAAGAGCATCACATGTTGGAGGGCGCTTCCAACTTCGTAAAGTGGAAATTCACCATCAAGGTCCATCTCAACCATGTGGAGATTTCCACTCATGTGGTAAATTGTGTAGTGAGGTGGTAGGTAATGCACAACTTGATGGAACTTTGAACATGAGTTAAACAATAAAAAATCCATAATATTAGGAGAAGAACTCCCAAATAATCCAAGCACATTTCAATACAATAATCATAAGTCAATGTGTACACTAACCACTCTTTTTCATCTCTTATATATACTAATTATCATTCATTCATTGGTCATGTATACATACTATTAGGTTGACATGCTATTTAAAAATCACATATGTTTTCTTATATAACTGTCCATTATGGTAATGACACCAAAATAGTTAGGGACACTAAGATTGTATTATTGTGAGGTGTCAGATGTTGGTCAATTGGTAGTAATGATGTTTTACCTTGTTAATTTGTCTTTGGAATTTGAGTTGGTCCATTTTCTTTTCATTGCCACCATCAAGTGTCAAATGTCAAGTGGTGTTTATCAGTTTATCCAATATTTAGTGTCATAATGAATCACATTAAGCAATTCAAATCAAAGAAGGAATCATTATTATGTACAAAGTCCAACTTCTACTTATTTGATACCATTACAAGTGAGCATATAAAAAATTTGGCTAAAATTGAGTGGATGAGAAGAACCCCACAATAGTGGTGGGGATAAGGCTTTCACAATATTGTTATGTTACAAATATTTCGAGGAGAATAAGTCAAGTAAATATTGGTTATAGTGTTTATCTATTTTCCACGCCTTCATCTAGCACATAAGTTATGCGTGTGCATGTTTGAGGTGGGTATGTTTGGATATGACTTGGCATGACAAGACATCAACTAGGAATTGGGAAAATATAATATTATTATTTGTCATTAACATAATAGAGAGCCCTCGTTGCGCGTCTAGCAGAAGTGTTGCACATCTGGATGAAGTGCTACGTTTCTGGCAGGTGTTGCGTTTCTGGTAGCCCTCGTTGCGCGTCTGGCAGAAGTGTTGCACTTTTGAAAAGGAAGAAAAGTAATTCATTGCAGAGGTTTTATTCACCAATTCACAGGTCCATCTCATCATTAACAAGTAAGTGGGCCACATTCACACCACCTTAACCCTTCTTTTATTGATTTTCTTCATACAGCTCAATAAAAAACCATCTCCTAGGGTTTTGTTGTGTCTTAATCTTTCAACCATATTTTACCATTTCCTGTTGTAAAAACCCCCATCTTGTGCTTAAACGCCCTCACCTACACTCCCTAACACCAATCCCTACTCTCCACAATTTCCCCAAGAGTTTAGACAACAGTTAACCACTACTTTCCCTCCATCTACCAAACTATCCCTTATCCCCTATTTCCACAAATTATACCTTACCCCTTCTGTTTCCCACTGAAAATTAGGATTTTCACATCATGGAAACTAGAAGCAGTGATACTCAAAAAAGGAGGTACAATAAGGGTGGGAAAGTTTCCAGGTATGAGCCAACACAAATCAGAGAAATCATGGCCTCACCTTTCATTAAGAAATTATTTGAAGATATTGGCTACCTAGGGTTTTGTGAAATAATTCAAGAGGTGGGCTACCATGCTAAATTGACCAGCCTCTTTGCCACCAATTTCAAGAAGGATAATACCATAATTGCAGGGGTATACTTCATTATTTCCACAGATGTCATTTCCACAACTATAGGTATTCCCAATCATGGATAAATCTGGTTTAAAGGAATGGATTTGGACATTGAAAATTACAAGGTTTTCATGAAACCACACTATAAAGATACTCCAACTCATATTTTTCCTTTCACACAGTTTCTAGATAGATATTCCCCATTGATGAAGATGATCATGAAATACTTTACCTGTGATGGGAGATTTTCAAGACTGTACCCGTATCACATAAGGTTGTTGATGTGTTTCACTGCCATCAAGCCACTTAACTTGGCTCATTACTTATTCAGAAGCTTGGTCAAAATGGTAGAAAAGGTACAAAGAAAAGGGAAAGATCACAAAACAAATTTGTTTCATCATGGTTTGGAAAAGGTCATGGTCATCCGAAAACTTTCAGAAATCAACAAGCCTTGGGAGGATTTCATTTGGTCAGTTTCTCTTCTGCTTGCTACTAGTCAACCCAGCAGTCAAAACACTTCATTAGCACCACCAAAGCCACAGGAGGTTCACTCATCCATTAGGTTTTCAACTAGAAAGACACATGTGGTAGAGATTACACAGACTTACCAGAAAGGGAAAAAAATGGTTTTTTCCCCTAAGAGCTCCAACAAGATGTCTACACCCAGAATGTTGACTAGGGAACAAACTAGGCAAATTCTCGAGGACTATACAGTGAAACAAGTTCAGGGAGAATTGGAGCAGTCACCTAGGCATGCAGATGACTCCCCATTGCAACATTTTGAGGAGGAGATGCCTCATGAGCAAGAGATGTTTAACCATGCAGAAAAATCAAATGAAGAAATTATCAAAGAGCAACAAGAACAAATACAAGAGCTAAAGGATGATCTTGCAAAGGAAAATCACATGGTGGAATTACTAAAACAAGAGAACAAACTTTTGAATCTGAATGCAATGCATCAAAATACCTCATCGGGTCATCTGTCATCCAACAAGGAAAAAGACAAAGTTGAAACATTAATGAGTCTACAAGAAGCTGAGTTTGATAAGAACAAGGAGTGTTGGCTTGGGAGAGTAAACCAATACTTGGAGAAGCTATTGAAGAGGGCCAACAGAGACACCAAGATGCAGAGAAACATGTCGAGACACTATTTCACCAGGAACCTGATTTGCAAAATTAGGCTCAAAAAAATGAAAAAGAGGCTAAGGAAAGTGCTAAAGAGGCCAAAGAGGAGAGATACCCTTGATATCTTGGATGATTCATCACTTATTGTGTAAACCCATCACACAAGGAGTCCCATAAACAAATTGCAAGGAATTTTGACAATTTTGGCAATTTTTTTAAATTTTTGGTGTTTTGATAGTTTTGATGTATAGAAGCGCAGCATGGCCATGCTCTGCTTTCTCTCAGAGGATCTAAATGATGAAAAAGTTGCATGCTTGGATAGGTATTGATATGTAATTCACATATATATACTATGTTCTTGAGTTGGATGCCCAGATAGAGAGAGAGTTTATTGAAAGTACCATTATGATACCATAATTTCTCTAGAGCTTGAATTTTGTTGATCCATGTATTAAGAGAGAAGCTCTATAAAGGCATTGGAAATTGATGATAAATAATAAATTGATCTTGCTTTGCAATGTGGGTATTTTTCCAAAAAGGGTTTTCCCCAAAACATCATTGTGTAATTTTTGGATGTTTATGTGTTATTTGTTTTCTATGATTGTTTGTTTAGATTTTCTATACATTCTTCTCTTGTGAATTAGATTAGGAAGCATATTCTATACTTTCACTTCCTTTTATTTGGTAGCATACCCTTATCTCCTTAGATCCTAGTTTTTAGGGACAATGTTTTTTTTATCTAAACTTGCACAAAAGGAAATCATGTTGCAAGAAAATAGTGAGCACATTAAGGCTATAAATGGAAAAGTTTAATGGAATTAACTTTGAGTTGTGGAATATCATGATGAATATTTGTTCATATATTGACATCAATGGCTTGTAGTATTTGGAATAAAAACCTATGTTATGAAAGAAAAGACTACGTAGTTTTGGAGACAAAGGTGAGAAGCCTTATTAGGCTTTGTTTGGTTGATTCTATGTATGAGTGGAGGACCCTCTTGGGAAATGTTTTTTGAAATGCTCATTTGTTATTAATTAAGTTCAATCATTTTAGTCTCTTGTACACCCCCTTAATAATGATATTAATCATTATGCACAATAGAAGTTTCTTTTATGAAAATGAAGATATTCTTGAAAGAGAAACTAGAGATTCTCCTAATCTATTTTAAACTCTGTTGAAAAGGATATTGATCATATATATAAGGATATTCAATATCTAAAACTATAGTATTATTTATATTCCTCGCATTTGTTTTCATTAAATGAGATCACTAGCTATATTGAGTTAATTTCCCATGCTTCATGCTCTTACATGAAACTGATAAGTCACTAGGAACACATGGATGCTCATGTGTCTAGGAAGGCCTATATAACTCTATGAAAACCCTCCTCATCATTGGATTTATCCCATAACAAGGTCTTGAGTATTTGTTCAAGAGATAGTAAGGAGATACCCTTTTATAATTCCATAAGCTGTCATATTTTGAAGAATATATCAAATTATTCTACAACCATAACATACAGGGAAGGCACCCAAATGAAAACATTGTGATCAACTTGAAGTGGACAATTTTATTACATCTTCCCTTGTTGAAAAATCATTGATCATGACAACAACAAAAAAGTTATCCACAAAATTTGTGAAGAATGGTTGAAACCAAAGACATTAAGAATGTTGATATTGAAATGAAATTCCACTATATCATATGAATTAGTGAAAATGATTTTGATGATCATGGAATATATAACCAAGAATATATCCCATTTCATCCCCTCCCCTATGGTGATGGCATTGTCCAAAATGCAGTGACATCTAATGAAGGCCATATGTCTTGATTTTTTTATTTCAGAATCATTGGGTTTAGTTATAGAGATAGAACTTTTGGCCAATATTTTACAAAACACATTCGATAAAGTGATCAAGGGTTGATTAGTGATATTCACTTGCTTCTAAATATTTGTAGGTTCAATATATGTCAAATATGTGTTTAAACTTATTAATTTTTCCTCCAATGAACATAAATCTATATTAGGGGTCTCAACTTTGCACTGTTGAGATTTTGGAGTTTAAAACACAATTCAACTGTAGTGATTCTAAAGTTAGCTCAAAAACATGAAAAAGAGGCTAAGGAAAGCACTAAAGAAGAAAAAGAGGAGATATAGCCTTGATATCTTGGATGATGCATCACTGATTGTGTAAACCCATCACACAGGGAGTCCCAAAAACAAATTCCAAGGAATTTTGACAATTTTGTCAATTTTTTGGAATTTTTGGTATTTTGACAGTTTTGATGTACAGAAGCGCAGCGTGGCCACGTTGTGCCTTCTCTCAGAGGATATAAATGATGAAAAAGTTACATGCTTGGATAGGTATTGAGTTTTACTTCACATATATATACTCTGTTAGCAATTTTAGATCACAGTGTTGAAGAAAAGTCCAAAAAACATGATAAAAAACAGGTGTCTGCCACTTTTTCAAGACCTTCGCTGCTCTTTTGGGAGTAACTTTGGGAAAAAATATTTTTCTCTGTCAAAATGTGTCCATTTAATTTTATTGAGGATTCTAATAAAACTTGATACCCTCAAGTTTGCATTGATCCTTTCAGAGTTGGATTTGGAGTAGTGGAAGGTTTTCAAAAGTCCTCTCCAAGGTTGGCGCTGTGTTTTTTATTGATGTTGTGTTTCTTGGAAATATGAAAACATAGTTATTTTTTGTTTCAAACATTTATTCTTTGATATGTGTTCGCTCATACCTGGACACTTTCCCACCCTTATTGTACCATTTTGGATTTTAAAACACAATTCAACTGTACTGATTATGTAGTTAGCTCAAAAACATGAAAAATAGGCCAAGGAAAGCCCTAAAGAAGCCAAATAGAAGAGATATACTTGATCTCTCGGATGATGCATCATTGATTGTGTAAACCCATCACAGAAGGAGTCTCAAAAACAAATTACAACGAATTTTGACAATTTTGGTAAATTTTTGAATTTTTTGGTAATTTGACAGTTTTGATGTACAGAAGCGCAACGTGGCCACTTTCTCTCATATGATATAAATAATGAAAAAGTTACATGATTGGATAGGTGTTGAGATTTAATTCACATATATATACTCTATCGGCAATTTCAAATCACAGTGTTGGAAAAAAAAAAAAAAACATGATAAAAAACGGGTCTCGACCACTTTTTCAAGACTTTCGCTGCTCTTCTGGGAGTAACTTTGGGAAAACATATTTTTCTATATAAAAGGGTATTCATTTGATTTTTTTTAGGTTTCTAATGAAAACTAGATACCCTTAGTTTTCCATTGCACCTTTCAGAGCTGGATTTGGAGTAGTGGAAGGCTTTCAAAAGTCCTCTCCAAGGTTGGGGTTGTGTTTTTTATTGATGCTGCGTTTCTGGGAAATATGACAACATAGTGATTTTTTGTTTCAAAAATTGATTCTCTGATCTATGTTGGCTCATACCTGGACACTTTCACACCCTTATTGTACCATTTTGGAGTTTAAAACACAATTTAACTGTACTGATTCTGAAGTTAGCTCAAAAACATGAAAAATAACCTAAGGAAAGCCCTAAAGAAGCCAAAGAGGAGAGATAGACTTGATATATTGAATGATGCATCATTTATTGTGTAAACCCATCACAAAAGGAGTCTCAGAAACAAATTGCAAGGAATTTTGACAATTTTGGCAATTTTTTGAAATTTTTGGTAATTTGACAGTTTTGATGTACAGAAGTGCAGCATGGCCACGTTGTGCTTTCTCTCAAACGATCTAAATGATGAAAAGTTACATTATTGGATAGGTATTGAGTTTTACTTCACATATATATATTTTGTTGGCAATTTCAGATCACAGTGTTGAAGAAAAATCCAAAAAACATGATAAAAAGCAGGTCTCTGCCACTTTTTCAAGACCTTCGCTGCTCTTCTGGGAGTAACTTTGGGAAAAAATATTTTTCTCTATCAAACGGTATCCATTTGAATTTATTGAGGTGTCTAATGACAAGTTGATACCCTTAAGTTTCCATTGAGCCTTTTAGAGCTGGACTTGGAGTAGTGGAAGGCTTTCAAAAGTCCTCTCCAAGCTTGGCATTGCGTTTTTTATTGATGTTGTGTTTCTGGGAAATATGACAACATAGTGCTATTTTGTTTTAGACATTGATTCTGTGATATGTGTTGGCTCATACCTGGACACTTTTCCACCCTTATTGTACCATTTTTTATTTGAAAACACAATTCAACTGTAGTGATTATGAAGTTAGCTCAAAAACATGAAAAATAGGCTAAGGAAAGCCCAAATGATAACAAAGAGGAGAGATAGAACTTATATATTGGATGATGCATCACTTATTGTGTAAACCCATCACACAAGGAGTCCCAGAAACAAATTGCAAGGAATTTTGACAATTTTGGCAAATTTTTTAAATTTTTGGTATTTTGACAATTTTGATGTACAGAAGTGAAGTGTGGCCACGTTGCGCTTTCTCTCAGACAATATAAATGCTGAAAAGGTTACATTATTGGATAGGTATTGATCTTTACTTCAAAAATATATACTCTGTTGGCAATTTCAGATCACAATGTTGAAGAAAAATCCAAAAAACATGATAAAAAAACAGGTCTCTGCCACTTTTTCAAGACCTTCAATGCTCTTCTAGGAGTAACTTTGGGAAAACATATTTTTCTTTGTCAAAAGGTGTGCATTTGATTTTCTTGAGGTTTCTAATGAAAACTCGATACCCTTAGGTTTCCATTAAGCCTTGGAAGGCTTTCAAAAGTCCTCTCCAAGGTTGGCGCTACGTTTTTTATTGATGTTGCGTTTCTGGGAAATTTATGACAACATAGTGATTTTTTGTTTCAGACATATATTCTCTAATATGTGTTGGCTCATACCTGGACACTTTCCCACTCTTATTGTACCATTTTGGAGTTTAAAACACAATTCAACTGTAGTGATTCTAAAGTTAGCTCAAAAACATGAAAAATAGGCTAAGGAAAGCCCTACAGAAGCCAAAGAGGAGAGATAGACTTGATCTCTTGGATGATGCATCAATGATTGTGTAAACCCATCACAAAAGGAGTCTTAGAAACAAATTCCAAGGAATTTTGACAATTTTGGCAAATTTTTTAAATTTTTGGTAATTTGATAGTTTTGATGTACAGAAGCGCAGCATGGCCACGTTGCGCTTTCTCTCAGACGATATAAATGATGAAAAAGTTTTATTGGATAGGTATTGAGTTGTATTTCACATATATATACTCTATTGGCAATTTCAGATCAAAGTGTTGAAGAAAAATAAAAAAAACATGATAAAAAAATAGGTCTCTGCCACTTTTTCAAGACCTTCGTTGCTCTTCTGGGAGTAACATTGGGAAAATATATTTTTCTCTATCAAAACGTGTCCATTTTATTTTCTTGAGGTGTCTAATGACAACTCGGTACCCTCAGGTTTCCATTGATGCTTTCAGAGATGGATTTGGAGTAGTGGAAGGCTTTCAAAAGTCCTCTCCAAGGTTGGCGTTGCGTTTTTTATTGATGTTGTGTTTTTGGGAAATATGACAACATAGTTCTTTTTTGTTCCAGAAATCGATTATATAATATTTCTTGGCTCATACCTGGACACTTTCCCACTCTTATTGTACCATTTTGGAGTTTAAAACACAATTCAACTGTAGTGATTCTGAAGTTAGCTCAAAAACATGAAAAATAGGCTAAGGAAAGCCATAAAGAAGCCAAAGAGGAGAGATAGACTTGATTGTTAAGCCCTAATATTGGCTCATTACCACTTAATTGGGGCATATTAGATTAGTAATGTTATTTTATTTATGTCGGCTTTAGGCCATTA
>CBVK0100321017.1:0-14733 GCA_900067695.1 Picea abies
TACATTGTGTGGTCCTAACAATATTGAGTGCGTAATATGGCATCCTGCAAGGTGTGAGGCCTATATGCCTTCACCCATCCACTCAAGGGCTCTATAAGTCCCTCTATGAATAACATGATCATCCTGGGCTCTAATATATCTGACACTGCCACTGCTACTCACTGAAACTCCATGATGAATGCCTTTGCTATGCCAGTTTGTCTCAACTGGGATATATCCTTGAAGTGGATCTTGAGATCCCTCCTGTCAAACCTGTCCATGAGTCTCTCTGTGAATTCCCTGTAGGAGGTGATGTGACTGTGTCCGAAATTCACCACTCCATGATGCCACCACTCGTGTGTCTAACCCTCCATGTGTAGGGTAGCGAAAATGATGGCCTTTGTCTCAGTCATTTGGTTGAGCTTGTAGTATGTGTCTATATTTTGTACCCAAACTCTGGTAGTGCATTTGGACGATATGTCAAAAGAAGGTATGGTGAGTTTACCAACTTTCCAGATGAAATCAATGTTATGCCCCTATTGTTGTTGCTTTCCTCCTCTCTGTGGCTCTCTGGGGTGGTTCCTGAGTCTAAGTCCAAAATACTTGACCAGGGTCATGTCCTGATGGAAGTCACGACCCAATGTTGCATACTCCCTACTATACTCTGCAATGTCCTCCACCTGAGTGGGTGGCCTATGTGTTATCGACTTCTGTGCTATTGTTGGGGGTGCCCTATGGAAACTAGGGGAAAATGACATGGGAATCCTACTCGAAGAGGTGTATGTGTGAGTAGGAGACTGGGGTCTACTACTTGCCCCTGAGTTCCCCTGTGTTGCATATGGTACTTGTGTGTTTGGGGTGCCCACTATAGCCAATATATTAGCCATGTGTGCCAAGGACCGAGTCATGTCCTGCTGACTGACTACCAGATTATCAAGTACCTGCATGAAGGATGCCTCTGGGTCCATGGGGGAATTACCACTTTCCTCTGGTCTCTCATATATGTCTCCTAACATCCTCTCTACCTCATGCTCAACCTCACAGTCTTCCATTCTCTATGTTTCCCTCTGTTCCTCTTCCTCTTCCTTTGAGCTGGGAGGAAAAGGGGGAAAATCAGGTCTAGGTCTTCCCTCCTTGCATCTGTTGTAAGTGACATATTTGTCACCTACGTGCTCATGGCCCCTTGGGTCCTATGTTGCACTCAACATCTTAATCACAGGTTTGTAGGACTAAAGCTCTAATACCACTGTAATGTTATTAACTTGGATAATCTAGGAAACTCTACTAATGTATGTGTATTATTAATTTTTTACAACATATATATTGAGTATACAGATGGTAAATGAGACAAAAGACTATTCATCCTATATTATGATATATGTGGAGTACAATGTTGAATGTGACTAACAATAAAATAAATCACTCGTCTAGATCAAAGACAAAAGGGATCTTAGATGGAATACAATAAGAAAACTAAAATGATAATACATTATGATAGATGACACTGCAGGATTAATGGATGATTTGCAAGCTATGACAACTCACGCAGTAACTGCTACAAGTCCAAAAAGTTTTCCATGATGGATATATATCTCAAATCGGTCTGGAAAATGTCCCAAAGAATGTGCCCTATTTTCCCTCTCAGTATTGGTGACTGATCGAACCCTCTACTGGTGTGTCTAGACCCAGGTGGATGCCCCTAGAGGAATGCACCCCTCTACTACTGGAAAAATGTGCCCTAGTGATTCCACTGTCAGAATCAACTGAGATGTGTCTCAAACTGATCACTTTGGCCTACTATGAAATAGGTGGGAAGGGTTTCCCTGTATATGATCTGATGATCGCTCAAGAACTATGAATGTGTCCTCCCCAAGTGTCACACTCCCAACCTCTCAAATGGGTTGGAGGGGAATCTATGAACTCTCACTAGATGGGATAAGTCAATCCACTAAACCTCCTTAGAAGTTGTGCCCTCTCCCTGAACAAGTGCACCCCTACTACTGAATCCTGTAAAACTGTTGTTGAAGACTGATGGAAGACATATGTGCTCTCCCTGGGTGTGTCTCTCAATACCGAAATCAGCCACTGGTGTATTCCTCCTAGAATCCACTAAGCTACCTCTCTTGAGATGCACCTCTCTCGTCAATGACAAGTCAAAGTATGCATATTAATGAATTAGGTCATTGTACCTTCTCTTATATCTACCTAAAACCCTAATTCGTTGTTGACCTCTAATTTTAGCTCATTTTTTCTATTTTTAGATCAAGTTGTCTTAAAAGTGATTTTATCCACTTTTAGCTCAATGTTTGATCCAGATTATTTTCGGCATGAAATGAGAGAAGAGATATAACACAAAAATATTTAGAGATATTGCAAGATTGACAACAATATAACAAAGATATATCAGAAATATAACAAGAGTCATAGATACAAAGTAATATATGATTTCTATTAATGAAATAAATATACAGAGACTGTAAAAATACAGAGTGAAAGACTCGCTAGAATGGTGGCAGCTTATCTCTGAGAAGAGATGTGAGGATTGCACTCATTTGAAAGAAGATGATTGTTACAATGAGGCTCTAAGGGCCTTTTTACCATAAGTAAAATCCAAAACCCTAACTCTGGAAGATGAAAATCCAAAAGGTTTGCGGGCCCCAATGGGGGTAGTTGATACGTCAACTTCTTGGGGGCGTAACTTTTGCATACGATCTTTGTTTGGGATGCTTGATTCCTCCTTAGAAATATCTATCTAAGGAATACAATTTTTTTGTGAGTAACATTGAAGGAACTACCATGTTGCTCCCCGTTTTCCCAAAAAACGTCGTTTAGGGCCTCAAAATGACTACGGCAGTTCAGGACTCGAAAAACTGCTAAAAATAGTAAATTACCAAAATTGCCAGAAAATTGTTTTGAGCTAGTTGGAAAAGGTGGGTGGCCACCAATATCCACCTAGATCATCTTCTCTAAATGGAATAATATGGATCATGAGGACCAACCTCTTGTCTTTTCAATTCTTACCCAAGTAGAATAAATGTTCATCGCTAGAGTGAGCCCACTATTGCAAGTTAACCATTCTCGAGGTGGCCAATACGAATATATCAGACACACTATTAGTTTCCCACACAATTGTTAATTACCTCCCACACCACCTTGAATATTTGGACATTTTGGTTGTTATAAGGCATGGAATAGAGGGAAAAACATATGACTGTTATGTCACCAATCTCATGTCATGGACGCACTTCTATACAAGATACAACATGATAGATATAACAAAGATGTCCAAATCGATGGCACCTCAATTTATGCACTTCTTGTTGTATCTACAAACATCTATGCTCGACTCTGCAACATTTCTTCTGATATTTTAGATACATGCCAAGATGACCCAAACTTTACTGAAGCCCAATCTTATTTTTCCTTTTGCCTGCCTAATATGCATCGAGAAATGATAGAAATCAACAAATTTTTCCAAAACATAATTGGCCCTGCATTAAAATTTTTTGAGTGGCCACAAATAGACACAACGCTAGTAAATGAATATACTACAGAGGGCTTATTTTATATGGAATTTCCATCACTTTTCCCAAATGGCCATGTAGTACATGGCCAACCACAACAACAAAACATTCACATTGACCAATATGCACTCCACTTGATGCGCTATCATGACAATAAATTTGGTATCCATCCAGGGTTCTACTACTTCCTATACAACCTCATCATGTTCCATCGCAGTCAGTCAAGTGCTATAGTGTTCGTAAAGAAGAGAAAATATAACAACATGCCAACTACTATTGAAGCCCTATGACTGCACCTTCGAACTTTGCCACAGATAAGCTACCAAACCATGTTATGTGATTTACAACACATCCTCGAGGGACTCGAGCACACTGGAGTTCTCATAGAAGAGAACTATCAACAATGATATCACAACTAGGGTGCCCAACATGGTTCTTCACATTCAATGCAACAAACAAAAAATGCCCAGACTTGCATGCTATAATGAGAACCTCACCACCTTCCAACCCATTGTTGTAACAACAATGGAGGACCCGTAATAAATTCAACTACCCCACACTATTTATATAGATACATGCATAAAAAATTTGAAATCTTCCATGAGGAAATGCTACAAAAATACTTTCTCACAAAGGACTTTTGGTATAGGTATATCACAATATTTTTTCCCCCTAAATTCTACAAATGACATACAATTTAGAGACCTCTTTAACATTCTTTTAATGGATTTCATGCAGGTATGAATGACAACATAGAGGCCCAACACACATTCATGGTTTCTTATGGTTACAAGGTGCTCCGGACATGGAAAATTTGGATTAGGATGATCCCATGGAAATAAATTATGCTAAGGATTTCTTTGAAAAATATGTAACGACTTGGAATCCGTAAAAGGACCATGATACAAATGTATGCATGGATCATTCCATTGACAATGACCCTTGTTTAATAAATGCAACAAACCTCCTTGCTTCACACCCATTGAGGGACTACACAGAGCTACTTAATCAGATACAACGCCATAGAAAATGTACAGAGACTACATGTCTCCATAGGAAATCCTCCAAGCTTCAATGCAGATATAATTTCCCATGGAACTTATGCATTGTTTCATCTCTATTCATTAATGACACTGGTAAAAAACATATGGATATGCTCTCAACGATGATCGTCTAAACATCCATAACCCTGACATGCTTACAATATGGAAAGAAAATATGTATTGCCAACCTATCCTCTCCCATAATGCACTTTTGCAATACATTTCTAAATATGCTTCTAAAGTATAGGGAAGGTCATAGAGATATCATCATATGTTGACTAGAATAAAATATTCATTGCATCCAATAGACCCTACTTCAACTTCCTATAGGCGCTTGCACATTAAGGCTATTGTAGACCACAATATAGGCACCAAAGAAACCTTCCATATGTTGCATAATCCCCCCCTTGTCATATGTAGCCGTATTTTTATCACACTTAATGTTAGCCACCATATATTCTAGAGAGTCTCCCAAGAACCAGGTGATTGTTTATTTGGATATAGCTTCATTGATTCCTATGTCAATTCCCCTCCTTTCCTTCATCCACTCCCTCTCATTGAAACTGTAAATATTGTTCCTATAGTTGCCATAAAAAAAAAGACCCATGACAGCGAAGACAATCCCAAGTAATTGTCCTTGTCTGGCCAAGATTTACTATCATTCCTGCACAAGATTCTAAAACCTCCGAAGAATTCTGTTCAAGTGAGTTTCTTCTATACAAACCATTCTATACCTTCACAACTGAGATAGGCCTCTCAATAGCTACAATTATACAAAATTGGGAGAACATAAAAGGAATTGTTCTCCTGTAAATGTTGAAGAAATAACACTTGATGAACCTGAAGACAATACTACACATCTGCATCATGAAATGGATATAAATGAGTGGGAATTATTATCAATATTTATCCTTTCTGCCAATATAGACTTCAATGAGCTTGACATCCTTTGAATTCGTGACTTTGACACCAATTATTGTTGGGACAATCCAGAAATTCTAGAAGCAATTCTTATTTCTGCACCACAGTTCATTGAAACCAACTGACCTTTTATGGATGTGTTTCAAAGGAACCAACATGTCAATCCATGGGCCAATACATTGTCACAAAAACAATGTCGCACATTCGACATAATACTACATCATTCACAACAAGAAAAAGAAGCACCACCCGTAATGATGATCATCCAAGGAACAACTGGGACTGGAAAATATTACCTAATCAGTTTCATTAAAGCTTCATTGTATATGCACTCTCCCTATGGATAGAGTCCGATACTACTTCTTTATCCCACTAGAGTTGCATCTTTCAGCATACAAGCAACCACTATACATGTTTCACTTAAGATTCCAATAAAAAACTTTCATCCTTTACAAGCACAGACAGTGGTAGTGTTCCAAGAAGAGATGAAACATCTACGTTATGTGCTCATTGATGAGATGAGCATCATATGTCCTAAACTATTTATGCATATTGAAATTTGTCTACGTGAAGCATTTCTAGAAAACAACAATTTTCCATTAGGTCATTGCTCTATAATTCTTGTTGATGATCTAGAACAACTACCCGCGGATATGGACATGCCTTTGTATGCATGCGTAACACCAGGTAGATCTTTGTGGAACTCCTTCACTATTGTTGTGACCTTACAAACAATCTTCGACCAATAGGTCTAGGATGCAAAGCAAGTCCATTTTTGTCACCTTTAGACAAACAACAGGAACACAACTCCACTACAACAAGATTAGAATATCCTTAAGTCCCAGAAAAATACATCATTGTCTACAACATAATGAAAATCCTTTGATGCCAGCCATACACCTATTTTAATAGGCCAATCACACCTATCATCACATAATGTATTAGATTTTCTAACTCTAAGGAGGAGGATGACCACCAACTAGACCAACAAATCTTGTTATTTTTTGGCCAATGCATCATGTTGACCTGCAATTTGTGGATCCAAGCAAGACTGATTAATGGAACATTAGGATTTTTCACCCAAATTGCCTACACACAAGGAGTCAGACCTCCAAACTTTCCAACGTATGTTGTTTTCGAGTTTGATACATATATCGATGCACAATGGGACCATATCAACCCAAAAAAAGTGTCAATCCCACCCATAAAATGTGGGACCAAGAAACAAATCCCACTCAAAATGGCATGGGCCTTGACTATACATAAAACCCAAGGATTAACACTATACAAGGCAACCATAGACATTGGAAAGGTTGAATGACAAGGCTTAATCTTGACAACAATATCACATGTAAAAGCCTTAGCAGGCTTGTGCATCTCAACCTTCTTCTATTTTGCAAGTTATACAAAAATGCAAGATGGTGCATATGTTGCACTTAGAAAGAAAGAAGAAGCATGATAGTTGTTTTGTTGGTATAACCTTTTTTTACTCTTCTCTAATCACGTAATGTAATCCATAACTATGTGGTATGTTAAATATTTCCATAACATGGATTCATCTTTTTTCTTACAATGTTTCTTTTTATCTCCACTTACAACCAATTTCTTAATATATTTACAACACATTTTCATGCTATATTTTATTGATTCAAGATATTTCACAAAACATGTACTTATTCCATTACCATACCAAGATGCTTTGGGTGTTTAATAAAAAAAATGAACTATTTTCCTACATAATACTATATACATCTCCCTTTATTACTTCGACATTCCCATTCACCCGCTTGCTAGTATTATTTATATCCATTATTGTAACTTTAAGTACTATGGCCAACATGAAAGCACGATAACACTAAAATTTCAAGTATGTTTCGTGACCCAAAAAGTCTACATACTCACGAATTTTGAAGTTATTTTCACTTTAAATATTATTCGTTATTTGTGTTACATGAGTGAACATCCACATTGCCTTTGTCTTTTATTGTTATAATTTTTAGAAATAATTTAAAGTAAATTTTATATATATATATATATAAATGTTTGGGAGGGTCAACAAGGGAGCAATAGATCTAGAATTGGATTTAGTAAACTATGGGATGACAATATTCCAAATTTTTAGTGCATTTTTTGGGTTTTGGGAAGATTATTGAAAGTATGGATGAATAACTAGTTTAGGGTTCTGAATTTTTTGAAGAATTAGTTCAGGGTTTCGATTTGTTTGGTTCTTAATCCTTATCCCATTGTTATTAGGGGGAGAAGGGACTTGCTATCATAGAAGGATATAAAGCATATGTGGAATTGATAGCTCCTTAAAAGTGAATTTGTGTCAACATGATCAGATGACAGATCCATTGAAGGAGGTCAGACATGGTGATAATGTTGATGGTGACAAGGGTCTTAGAATTTTCCAAAATGAATATTATAGAGTTCCTTGTTCCTTTTGTAAACAATCCAAAGTTTAGATCCCTTACTCTCATGGTAATTCTCTAGGTTTCATCCAGGCAGTAGATGGTATAGGGGAAACCAAGGTTTTAGGAGGTTTTGTGGAGAGTGAGGAGAACAACCTAGTGAAGAGGAAGATAAAATAAAAAAAATTATCATGAATAGGAAGGGACATTTAAAATGGTTGTGGGAGGGGACATTGGAATGGAAGAAGTTGAAAGGTTAATGGAGAAGGCATTAACATGTATTTTTATGGGTAAGGAGGTGAAAGGGGTTTTGTTGAGAAATTGGGTGGAAGAGCATTGGAAGAAGTTAATAGGCTATGTCCCTGAATTCCACATCCTTTGGCAAGGTTGAACTTGAATCAAAATTAGGAGTGAAAATGACATAGAGGACATTCTAAGTTGACATTGGTAATGGGGTCCTTTGGGCCTCTATTTAAAAAGGTGGTGGCCAAGTTTTGATATGAGGAGATAGCCCATGTTCCTCTAGCAAGTGTGGGTATTAATGCCTATACTAACAATTTGAATTATGGAGTAAAGGATTCTTGGAGAAACTAGGGAATTCTTTAGGCTATTTTATAGATCTAGAGGATAATTTTTGGGGTATGGAAGATAAGCGAATTGTGAAGATCGTAGTGGAGGTAAACCTTTGTGAAAGGATTTCCACTAAAATATAAGTGGAATGGGGATCATGGAAGTATATGCAGAAGTTGTATTATTGGAAACTACCTTTTTGTTGTGCATTCTATCATGAGGTGGTGTATCTATGGAGAAACTGTAAGATAAAAAGGATGGGTGGGATTGTAGGAAGAAGGCATGGGTTAAAAAAGAATAGTTCTTTGAGTTCCAAAGAAAATAATGGTAATGGTGTACATGAAAGGGGTGAGGAGAATTCCAAGTCCTTAACACTCCCAATTCATATTTCTCCAAAGGATGCAGAAGCAAGTCTCTAGTACTCAAGCTTGATACCTGTTCACAACAAGGTACAACTATTCAAGGTTTGGAATCTTGCTCCATTTTAGTTTGAAAATATATAAATCACATAATAGAATATCCTTATCCTGGTTCTATTGTTAGTAAGGGGGGATTAGAGGTAAAAAAACCCTTATTCCTTAGGTAGCTTCAATGCCTAGAATCCTCAAGTCAATGAGAAAGAGGCTCTTCTATGCATTATGAAAGCTGATACTTTCTCATAAGAGATGACCTTGAAGGAGAAAGGGGGAAAGGCCCAAAAAATTCCCTTAGGTAAATTTATAGTCTAACGCTTATGAAGGAAACCTCTATAGATGAGAGAGGAGAAATAAAAGGAGGCCTGGCAATGGACCTAGGTTAGAGACCCTCTATTGGAAGGAAATTTTATATACATCAATTGCAAAAAAAACGCCTTTAAAGAAGTTAGGGAGGGGAAATAAATGACGACAAAAGGGGTCCTTAGAGTGGGGAAGACTTAGGACCAAATGTCTAAATGATTATTCTCTCTTTGAATGTTAGAGGGGTTAGGTTTGGCCTAAAAATATTATCCCCGAAAATATTGTTTGTAGTGTACAAGCCAAATATTATTCTATTGCACGAAATAATGTGTGTGGGATTAAAATCATTTGAGCTCTTATCTTCTTTTTTGAAATATTGGAATTTATGTATTTTAGATCTAGACGATATCTTTGGTGGTATTATCTCATGTTGGAACTATAATATTGATCCAATCTCTAAGTCTATATTGCATAGAAAATCTATGTGGAATGTAAGTCAAAGGAGTTGGGAAAGGTGTTTAGAATTATTAATCCATATAGGCCTTATGGGGATGGAAATCCATTTTAGGAGATATCAATGTAGAAAGGACCCCTAGAAGTTGATAATGTTATTATAGGGGGGATTTAAAATTGACCCTAAACACATGGGAGATATGGGAGAAACAACTATACTAGGCCCCTTAGTGGATTATTTTAACCACATTTTTGAGGATTTGAAGCTTATTGATGTTGAGCCAATCCAACTAGTCACTACCTAGATAAATTCAAGAAGAGGAAGGGAGGGAATTCCAAAATGTTAGATATATTCTTAGTGGTAGAAAGAGTTGTAGAAGAATCTACTTAAATGAAGTCATTGTTGGGTAATGGAGGGTCATTAGATCATTCTCCCATTCTATTCCAAATTGAATGTAAGTCTCTAAAACCTTTGAGAGTTGAGTGACGAAATTGATAAATTATTGGAAAGGGAGAAAAAAATCAACGCATTGATAGAACAAGGGAAGAAAACGTTGTAACTCTTTGAAAATCGATGGACATAACAAGTACAAATGAGCGGTGATGATAAGGATGAAAGAACGAAGAGACTTAATGATCATAGTGAAAAAATTGATCAATTGACCGAACATATAGACACATAATTTGTAAAACCCTTAGCCTATTGAATACCACCACAAACTCCATAATCGCAAAATACAAATGATCAAGAACATCAAGAAACACCAGAAATAATTTTTTAAGGCAATATGCATAACCCAAGATTTCAAGATAGATATTATCAAAATTTTCAAAAAGAGTTACCGAAATATGACGGGAAGGACCATAGAGGAGTTGTTGGCTGGGTCAACAAAATGGAGGGTATCTTTGAATCAAATCCCCCACTAGGTGAAAGAGAAAAAATAATGGCAACCTCCAACCATTTAGAAGGGGAAGCTTATGATTGGTTTCTATTGTGGTCCAAAAATGTGATGCTCGTTCCTTTCATTGGAAAAACTTCATGTCATGCTCCATATTCTTATTATTATATATGAATACTAGTAATAATATCAAGAATATAATAATTCTCCTAAATGGTCATAATAAATACTTATTAGAATAAACAATAATAAATAAGTATATAATAATTATCCTAAATGGGGTCATAATAAGTATTTATTATGGATGTTAGGGTAATTAAAGAGAATTGTAAAACAAGTAACTGCAATTAATGGAGAAACCATAAAGAATAATAAATAATTAAATAATGGACCCTAGGAATGGGGTTCTTTACCACATATGGGATCTATATAAAGAGGGAAAATGATGATAAAATGACATCTCTCTCTTTTGGCCACATCTCTCTTTGGATGAAGCTATAGAGAGGGGAAGGATAAGAAATAAATTGCAGGGCAATAGATTGAAGGCTCAAGGGTGACCTGCTACTAAATATTAGAGTAGCAAGGTCTACGGTTGGGTGGAGAGTTGTTCCCCACTTTGTGTTGTGGTTGTTGGGATGAATGCATTCTTAGGGTATGGTTGTGTTCCTCAAGTCACCAGGTCATAGGTAAATTCCTCACCTATATGAGTTGATTAAATTTCATTAGAGTTTCCTTATTATTGGTTATTTAATTGGATAAATTCATGTATTTATCTTCATTATCACTTTGGGGAATTACACATGGTATCAGAGCAAGGTTCCAACCCTAGGGCCTATTGGGATTTCCAGGATAGAATCCATGAAAATAGATCTGAATATGTAAAATTGGTTTTGAAACATAAATTTGAAAATAAACATGTGAACAAAGAGGAAGGTAGATCTAACATTCAAAAGAGATATGATATAGATTTCATAATCAAAAGTGATCTGGTATAGATCTATGTTATAATTCAAATCATGTTATTCTATTCAATTTTTTTCCAATTAGAACATGTATTACTTCCTTTGAATCAGAAGGCAAATTCGACAAGTCCTCAAATCTGTCCATGTTTTGAGGTAAAAAACCAAGCACTGGATGTGGTGGAAATTTCTGGTATATGACCCAATGATCAGGTCAATCTCCAGAGCAACCGATCTTTGCAGACTAAACAATAAGACTAGGTAATTCTAGCAGTAAGATTGAACAGAAAAGTATTCTAGTATCTAATCATTGACCCGAGTTTCAATCAACTAAGACCACCATAATTGCACCTTGAGATCCCTCCTGCGTGGCGTTGAGTCTTCATCCCTCCAAACATAATCTCTAGATTGTTGGTTGAGTCCATCTAGTGCATAATATTCTTAAATAACCTACATAAGTTTTTAGATCGAGAGATTAAAATTGTATCTTTAGCATACGATCTATCATCACAACCCTAAGAGTAATGAATGAATGATAGAATGGAATTTTAAGTGTTTCAATCGATAAAATGATGGTGCATAACATGTTTTAAATTGTTGAACACTATTGGTAATATCTATTGCTTTGTGTAGCCTAGTTGATGGTTTGAATGATAGAACGGTCTACTAGACATTCTGATAATAAAAATGTTTTTATTATGTTAAGGTTCAATGCATCCAATCAATGGCTTGTGTTCTTGAATGCTATGAGGATTTGATGTGGTCTCATTAATTATGGTAAGATGTCCCTAGTATTTAAATGAACCCTTGAAAGTGCTTGAGTTTATTTATCCATGGTGGATTATCTAGATTCTTTTTAGGAAGATTATGATAAGGTTTTGTTTTGATCTTATTTAATCATTTTTTCTGAGATTTTATCCAGTGTATATATACATCAAAGAGCCATATCGACGCAAATTCTTACCATTTAAAAGATTGCATTTAGAATTCTAGTATCACCTCAAGCATGCTAATGACTTAACGTAGATGCATATAATTTTCCACAATCCTTTCAAGTCAATCAAAAATATACTAACAAAGATAACTAATATGAGTTGAGTCAGAAAAATCATTTTATTCAAGTAGGGATATTTAAGGTTTACGTTAGAAAATTTCCATTTATTTAGTCGTTGTTGAATTGTCTGGGTAATATTTTTGTTGAAAACTAGAAAGGCTAATCCGTCTTTCAAATATTGATGTTTTAACAAATTGATGCTAGTTGTGTGTTGTTTTAGTTAAATTCCATGCACATTTAGCGAGTACAAAAGCTATTTGAGGATAAAAGGTAAGTTAAAACATGTAGAAGTTTCACAGACTTTGGTATCGCCATGCAAATTTAGTTGTTGGTTAATGCTTGATGGAGGATTTAACCATAAGATAACATTGGCAATTACTTTCTTGTGAGGCATCAAACATGCTATTGGTGATTTTATTGACTAATTTAGGACATATATTGACATACATATTTTGCTACAAGTATGTTAGTCTTGGTCTTCAAATTTTTGTGCCTTGAGCAATTTTACAAATGAAAGAATAAAGAAATAATTTTGGAAAAATACTTCCTTTATTACAATGAAAAACAAAACATATTTGAGATGCATGCTTTTATTGAAGAGGTTTTTGGGAAGAAACAATTATAGTTAAATATTTTTTTTCTTGAGAAGATAAAACTATGGTTGGGCCTTGCCTCTATAAAGTGATAAAGTTCAGAGAGGTAGAGAGACAACAATAAAAAAAAACAAAGATGCTAGAAAATTCCTTGGGGTTTCAATACCCATCTCAATATTAAATAAAATACATATCGATCCAACAGATCTTTAAGAAATTGCAGAAAACTAAAACATAACTCAATATTAATTGAAGTCTAAGTATGAATAAACAAGGACAACTGGCATACAAGAAAACAATGAGAGTTATGAACATGTATATACTCTAACACTCCCCCTTAATCTCAATTGTTACAGTCATTAGCACTTACAATGCCCAAGTGTTGTCTTTGAAATTCAAAAACAATTTTTCCTAGAGGTTTAGTAAAAATCTTTGCTAGTTGATCTCTTGATCTACAGAGTTGAAGAGAAATATCATCGTTATTGACAAGCTCTCAGATGAAGTGAAAGTGTGTGTCGTTGTGTTTTTTTTTCTTGTGAAATACATGGTTCTTTGAAAATGCAATGGTTGAGTTGTTATCACAAAAAATAGGAGTTGGCTCCTTTTCCATATGTACCAAAACATTTAAAATTCTTCTCAACCATTCAACTTGATATGATGTTGAAGTTGCAACAACATACTCTGCCTCTGTTGAAGATATTCTAACTATGGGATGTTTCGTTGATGCCCCTGAAATAAGATTGGTACCTAGATGAAAAGCATAGCTAGATGTGCTTTCCCTATCATCAATGATTCCTGCAAAATCATTGTTTGTGTACCCTACAAGTGAATAATATTCAGAATTTTTGCACCACAAACCATAGTTAAGTGTCCCTGCAACATACCTAAGGATTCTTTTTCCAACTTTGCAATGAGAATCCTTGGGGGATTCCATAAATATGGAAACAAGTTTCTTGCAAACATTATATATGGTCTAGTTGCAGTAAGGTACATTAGATTACCTACTAGCCTCTTATATAAATTTGAATCAATTGTTGAACCTTCATCTTATTTACTTAATTTAGTTCCTAGTGCAATATAAGTTTTTGCTAGCTTATATTTATCCATTCTAAATATTTTCAGAATGTCTATATCATACTTTTGATGACAAACAAAAATACCTTGAGTAGATTGCTCAATTTCAATTCCCAAAAAATATTTCATGAGTCCAAGATCAGTCATCTCAAACTCTATTTTCATGGCAGCTTTAAATTCTTCTAGCATCATATTACCTGTGTAAATCATATCATCAACATAAAGGAAAACAATAAGTATTTTACCTTCATGATCTTATTTTGTATACAATGTTGGCTCATTCTTGCTCCTGTTGAATCCACTGTTGATCATATAGGAGTCAATCTTACTATACCAAGATCTTGGGGCTTGCTTCAATCTGTACAAGGATTTCTTCAGCTTATACACTTTGTCCTCTCATCCTTTGACCTCAAAACCAAGTGGTTGATCCACATACACTTATTCTTGCAGAATTCCATTAAGAAATAATGACTTTACATCCAATTGGAACACTTACCTTTTGTTCTGAGCTGCAATAGCTAAAATGATCTTTACTAT
>CBVK0100321019.1:0-24038 GCA_900067695.1 Picea abies
CTTATAAGGTGTTGCAAAAGATTGGTACTATGGAAAACAAATTGGAGTTGCATGCATATTCACGAGTACACCCAGTTTTCCATGTTTCATTCTCAAAGAAGGTTATAGGTGACAAGATCCCAGTTCAAACTATATTTCCAGAACTTGACGAGGAAGAGAAAATCATATTGGAACTTGAAGCCATCACTGACACAAGAGTTCGCCAGCTAAGGAATAGATCCATTTCATAATGTGGAGGAAACTACCGGTTGAAGATTCCACTTGGGAAGATGACTCTTTTATACAGAAGCATCCATAGTTACTCAAGCATTGCGGACAACACTTGTCTCAAGGGGAGGGGCATGTTAAGCCCTAATATTGGCTCATTAGCCCTTAATTGGGGTATATTACATTAGTAATGTTATTTTATTTATGTTGGCTTTATTCCATTAGTTGTAATTATACCTCCTAGTCTCCTATATATACCAAAGAGACATTTTCATTTGGAATCATCTTGTACTTGAATATTTATGTGGGGAAAAAGGAGGTTGCCCCCTCGAAGAGGCTTATTATCTGAAACTATCTCTTCTTGAAGGCGTTGAGTACTTATTCTGAGGTTTTTCTTTGCTATATTGATATTTGGTTCTTAACACAAGGCAACTCATGTTCCTCATTCTCAATATCTTGTCAAATTATGAGAACAAAATCCCCTCGAATTGAACCCGGGCCTAGAGTATTCCATTTCAATAAACCTTATAGTAGCAGACCATACACACATGTAATCGGTTACCTACATGTCACAACAATCCAATGGTTAGAAATGAAGCCTAAAAAACCTAAACCAAAGTCACTAACTCATTATTTGCAAGCACTGGTGTTGAAGACTCTCAGTAAATGTGTTGAAGAATCCTTAGCCTGTTGATGGACAAGTGCAGGTTAACCTTTCACTCAGAGCCCAATATCCAATATCTCATGTGAAATGACATGGAGTATGCCCACTTGTTTTCCTTAATCAAACTATAAACAAAAAGTTCAAAAAATGGCGGACTAAAGTTAAACAGATTTGTTACAACTCAAGGAACTTTAAACAAAAAGTTCTAAAAATGAAGGACAAAAGTTAAATGATTTGTTTTAACAATACTCACATTTTTTTTTAAATTTGTCATTAAGATTAAGATTTCCCATTTGACAAAGTTCAATTTTTTTTAATCAACATACATGCTTTCGATATATCAAGAATTTTATTTATTATATTTTGTATTAATCAATAATTTTATTATTTACTTGTTATAAATATATCATTTTTTTAATCAACCTACGTGTTTTGAATATATCAAAAATTTTATTTATTATATTTTTTTATCAATTTAATCTTTTATATTTACTTTGTCTTTTTTATTAATTTATTATTTACTTAGGAATATATCTCTTCCCTTTCTCTCATGTTAATTTGGTGTGAATCCCACCTTTCCAACCTAGATTTTGGCTACCCAATCTTGTAATCCAAGCCACCACCAATAAACCAATGTGTTATTCGTTAAATTCACTACCATGAACGTATCCTTCGATAAATTCGCTGCATAGCAGGGACTAGCTGTTATGCAGCTTCATCTTCTTTATTTAACCAATGACGACATCGTGTGGATTTTTGCTGAAAAATTGTGTGTCCTCCGATAAATTCGCTACATAGCAGGACTGCTATGCAGCTTCATCTTGTTTATTCAACCAATGACGACATCCTGTGGATTTTTGTTGAAAATTTGTGGTAAGGTGGCCTTGCCTATCTGGGTAATTTGACTGTTTGATCCAAAGTATAAAGAGACGTCCTCATCGTAAATTAGATTCCACTCAATTATTGTTCCTTTTGGGGTCCCCTCGGTTCCATATTTTTTGAAAAAATCTATTATTGCTTGTTATGGGACCCCGTGGGTTCCATATTTTGGGAATTTTTTCACAGGAAATACATCGTTTGAAACTTGCCATCGATATTTTTGGAATTTTCCTTTCATATTTTGGGAACGTGTCCTTCGATAAATTCGCTAAATTCGCTTCATATTTTCATATTTTGGGAACGTGTCCTTCGATAAATTCGCTTCATAGCAGGGACTAGCTGTTCTTCGTTAAATTCACTACCATGAACGTGTCCTTCGATAAATTCGCTGCATAGCAGGGACTAGCTGTTATGCAGCTTCATCTTCTTTATTCAACCAATGACGACATCGTGTGGATTTTTGTTGAAAATTTGTGTGTCCTTCGATAAATTCGCTGCATAGCAGGGACAAGCTGTTATGCAGCTTCATCTTCTTTATTCAACCAATGACGACATCGTGTGGGCTTTTGCTGAAAAATTCTGTGTCCTCCGATAAATTCGCTACTGCTATGCAGCTTCATCTTGTTTATTCAACCAATGACGACATCCTGTGGATTTTTGTTGAAAATTTGTGGTAAGGTGGCCTTGTCCGTGGTAAGGTGGCCTTGCCTATCTGGGTAATTTGACTGTTTGATCCGAAGTATAAAGAGACGTCCTCATCGTACATTGGATTCAATTCAATTATTGTTCCTTTTGGGATCCCCTCGGTTCCATATTTTCTGAAAAAATCTATTATTGCTCGTTATGGGACCCCGTGGGTTCCATATTTTGGGAATTTTTTCACAGGAAATACATCGTTTGAAACTTGCCATCGATATTTTTGGAATTTTCTTTCCCTGTTTTATCAGTTGGCATTTTGCAGAGTAGAAGCGTGAGCTCCAGCAACTTTTCCTCTACGATTTCTCTACAGCTCCTTCATTTCCACCCATTCAGTACAGTACTTACAAAGGGTCACGAGTGTATCCAATATGGTTTTTCAAAATCTGAGTGTGTCTCTCCCTCTGCCTGCAACATTAACAGTAGCTGGTAGGGGAGCTGCCACAGCAGCTATTCTTTGTATAATCTTCTCTTTCTTCTCCAGGTTATTGCACAAGAGAAGGATTAGTGCCAGATTGCCTCCAGGACCCTATGCATTTCCCATCATCGGAAACCTCCACCAATTAGTATTCCCTGCTCACCGTACTCTTAAATCCCTTGCTGACAAATATGGTCCTATTTTGTTTCTCCGCTTGGGCTGTGTTCCTACAGTCGTAGTTTCTTCTTCTGATATAGCCAAACAGTTTCTCAAAACTCATGATTTGATCTTTGCCAGCCGACCTTCGAAAGCCGCTGGGAAATTAATGTTTTTCAACTCTAGAGATGTGGTCTTCTCTCCGTATGGAGATCATTGGAGGCATGTGCGAAAAATATGCGTGTTGGAACTGCTTACTGCCAAGAGAATTGAGTCCTTTAAGCACGTGCGAGAGGAAGAGGTGTCTGCGATGATTCGTTCAATTTGGGAGGAGAGTGAGATCGGAAGAATGAGCGTGAATGTGAGCAAGGCCATCTCTACTCTCACCTCCAATATAGTTTGGCGAATACTGGTGAATAGGAAATTTTCTGACAATGATTTGGGTGGTGATTTCAAAGGGTTTAAGGATCTGTTGGTAGAGTTGTCAGCTACGGTGGGAGACTTCAATATTGGAGACTTCATTCCATATTTGGGTTGGCTTGATTTGCAAGGTATCAATAAGCGCATGAAGAAGATCCATAAAACTTTCGATGAATTTGCAGAGAAAATAGTAGACGACCATGTGAATCATAATCCTCTTATGGCAGCGGCCTCAAATTGCCAGAAAGAGGCAGATGTACAGCTTTACGTTCAAGACTTCGTCGATATGTTGCTCCACATGGCTAAGACAGACACTAAGATCACACGGGAAACCATCAAGGCTCTTGTGTTTGTATGTCTCTTGGGTTTTTTCCATTCCATATTATTTATGATCCTCATTCTTAAATTTCAGTCTATCATCATTTTGTATTAATTGGATTTGTATTTGTCCAGGACATGTTCTCGGGTGGGTTGGAGACGACATCAACTACGTTAGAATGGGCAATGAGTGAGCTGCTCAGACATCCCAATGTAATGAAGAGATTGCAGGAAGAAATCGAATCGGTCGTTGGCCAACATGGTAAAGTAAAGGAGTCGGATCTGGCAACCATGAAATACCTCCATTGTGTGGTCAAAGAGACTCTGCGATTATACCCAGCGGGGCCCCTAATGATTCCTCATGAATCTGTAGAGGCTGTGACAGTAGGAGGATACTACATACCTAAGAAAACAACGTTAATGGTAAATGTATGGGCTATAGGAAGGGATCCCAATGTGTGGGGGGCATATGCTTCCGATTTCAAGCCGGAGAGATTCATGGAAGACGGGCATATCAATTTAACAGATCAATCAGACTTCAGTATGATACCGTTTGGGTCAGGAAGGAGAGGATGCCCTGGGGCTTCCATGGCTATTCCTATAATTGAGCTTGCATTGGCTCAGTTGTTGCACACTTTTAATTGGAGAGTTGAAGGTGATCCATCCCAGCTAGATATGAAGGAAGCGTGTGGAGCCACTATTCCAAGGCAAGTTCCGCTGTGTGCTTGTCCAAGGTTGAGGGTCGGTTTCCCACTATAAACACCAGGAGGAGACAAGCACTGTTTCTCTTTATTTGCAATAGTTTTCCCATTATATAGCGCATGAATTTACGCTCTCTAATTCTGTATATTTAGTAATGTCTCGATTATTATAAATATTAATTAATATCATAGTCTCCACCACTGAATTCGAACTATCGAATTCTCTATTGTCCGTATCATTTTGTAGAATACTTTATCGAATTCGCTATTGTCCGTATCATTTTTGTAGAATATTTTAAATCTACACTTTTAAAATCATTTCACCATGAATGCATGGAGCTTTTTAAAATCATTTCACCATGAATGCATGAATGTAAGGAGCTTCTGCGAAGGACGCTAAAAAACACACAACACCTAATTCAACGCTTTCAAAATATAAAATCAAATCGAACAACATCCAAGCATGACAAAATACATCTCTGTCCAACATATACGCTTCATGTGTGACAAGTTTCAGCTTCAAAACGGAGGACGCAAGAAAGACAGGGATAGGAGCATACTTGAATAACACAATGAAAGCAAGCCACGCCCCACTGGAAAACTCGATATAGGAAGAAGAATAGTTTCAAGAAACAAAACTATTTGCCTCTATTAGCAATTCCCACGCCCGACACAGCACAAATGTGAATTACAAATCCCAATACAATCCTGTGATCGCAACAGGGATATCACGAATTGAAGTCTTATCAGATTTGCTTTCTCTATAAACACGACATAAGGTGAACACTGCTCAAGAGGGATCGGCGTCTTCTACATGCAACTCAAACAGCGAATGAAAAAGGGAAGGCAAGATATACTGTCAGTGTTTAAGCATTCAAAACTCGTTGAAACGTTTCAAAAGAAAATAAGGCTCATTTCCTCGAAGTTTTATCAGTGAATTTAATGTTAGCGTTAAGTTTGTCAATAGTCCACCGTGTTTAGCAAAACCCAAAAGACGTGGATACATGAACTCATTTGACTGCGAAATACCCATTGTAAGAGGAGAGGCTACAACATTTAAACCCAAAGAAGCAAAAATTAAGAGTTCAAAATCGGCATATAAGGTAACTCTCATTCATCTATCATGGGGTTCAAAACTCCAGTGCTTCCAGCAAGTTCCGAGCATAAGGTAAATCACTGGAAATAAGCAAAACGCAAAGCCCAACACCTCAAACCCTCCCGAACGAAAGGCAATATACGCACATTGAGAACCTGCAAAACCGCAAGATAGGAGCATACAAGCACGACTTTCACATGGTCAAAGCCTATTAGAAGGAATGCAACATAGAAGTTAAAAACTCACTTCCTCATTCTAGCACGCATTCAAGGTCTTGAGTCCATCTAAGTGTTCGAACGACTCTTTCAGACTTTAACCATTTCCAAGCCCAAACCTTCAGAGAAAGATCCAAAATCAGAGCATGCATAAGACACGATATATATTCCGATGACAGCCCCGGCGAAGAAATGCAAGGCAAAGCTACTTCAAGATACCACAAGCCATCTCAACTAACTCAACTAACCCATACAAGTAATTTCGAATTTGGGAGCCTTTTAGAATTCTATTGTTGCAACAGCAAAATGCTAATGAGACTAAGTTAGATTTGCTTATGACTGCATCAATAAATCAGTTTTTTTGTGTGGATTATTATAAATTCGTGTATGCCAGTAGACGCTGAGAGAGTGAGATGACTGGAGTGAGCCTCCTGTAATCTTCAGCCTTTGAACAATAAGAGAATCGATACCTATTTATTTTTAACTGTTTCCGTTGCATACTAGATTTTAATTGGTGGCTAGAGTTAACAAATGGTATCACAGCTGCGTTCGACATCCGTGGTGCAAGATCCCGAATGAGAGAGAGGGCCATCCATCAGAGGAGGAGCAACGCCATCCGCACTGCCAAAACCGTGGAGGAGGACCGTCGTTCAGAATTCGGTGCGTGGCTTGAAGGAGCGTCGTCGTTTTGAGTAAGCGTTGGGCTATCCGCTTTGTGGGAGCGTCGATCTTCCTCTTCCTTGTGGGAGCGCTGTTGTTCAATGGGCACTATTGCACCCTGTAGAAACTGTCTGCCACCTCCTACGGCTCCGGGTACAATCATTCACAATCACTTGACCCTCTTGTATTGTTTTAATCGTTGTACCAGATTGTTAATGAGGATGTAGTGGGTAGGGGAGTGTGTTTTAGTTTATGTCTTTGCATCATTTAGTGTGAAAGCACATTGTTGTAAGATATAAATTGCAAATTGAATATGGTGCCCGTTGTAAAATGACGTCCAAGGCATTTAACCCTAATATCCATGAGTCAACCCCTAAAATCATAATTTAGTACTTGATTTGGATATTGAAACAACAAAGGCAGAGAAAAATAAAGAGTGGCAAAAACTCAATGTGCCAAGTTCGAAATCAAAAAGTTCAATGGCAAGAAGAATTTCAAGATCTGGAAGGTTAAAATGCACGATCTCCTCTGCAACAAGGCATGGTGAAGGCGTTTTTGGGAAAATCAAAGCAACCCGCGACCATAACATATGAAGACTGGGATGAGATCGATGCGAGAGCACTGACATACGCATGTGTTTGGCTGATGATGTTTTGTTCAGCATTGTTGCAGAGAAGACAACAATCGGTTTCTGGTCAAAGTTGTAAAGCCTGTATATAACTAAATCCTTGACAAACACGATCTTCCTCTAAACCCATTGTACAGTTTGCACATGAAGAAAGGTATGAAAATAGTTGATCATTTAAATACTTTTAATACTCTCTTAGCTTAGTTGACTAGCATGGGAGTAAAGTTTCATTTTGAAGGACGATAATTACATTATTGTGTTCTTTACCTGTGTCATGGGATCACTTTGTTACCTCTATTAGTTTCAACACAACATAAAGTATTGATTTTGATGTTATTGTTGGAGCACTACTGTCTGAGGAAACAAGGAAGAAAACCAATTCAAAAACCTCTACATCTGAGGCGATGATGGCCAGAGGCAGACCTAAAGAAAGACGACAGGGTCAAAGGGATTTCTCTCGGTCAAAGTCGAAGGGCAAGAAGAGAAAGCTCAAGTGATGGTTTTGTGGCAAATCTTGACACCTGAAGAAGGATTGTTGGAAGGGAAAACAAGGCTCCAAAGAAGACCCACCAAAAGAAATAAGGGAAGCGAATGCAACTGAAATAGGTTCAGCAACAGGGTCAAGTATGACTGATGAAGTTTTATCAATTAGTATTGGTTCACGTCATGATAAAAAATGGTTATTAGATTATGGTGCTTCAAATCACATGTGTCTTCATAGACACTGGTTTGTTACTTACCAGTCTATAGATGATGGAATAGTTTACATGGGATATGATATCTCGTGTAAAGTTGTGGGACTTAGTAGCATTCGAATTAAGATGTTTGAGGGAACTGTTAAAATACTAACTGATGTGAGACATGTACCTGATCTTAGGAAGAACCTAATTTGTTTGGGAGTCTTAGACACTGGAGGATATAAGAGTATTGTTCAAGGTGGAGTTATGAAAGTCTACAAAGGAATCCTACTCGTTATGAAAGTGAAGTAGGTTGGAAACCTCTTTCTGTTAGAATGAAGAATAGAGTCAGATAATGCGACAACGGTATCTGAGAATGACATTGATTTTGTTTGACTCTGGAATCAATAGTTGGGCCATATGAGAGAACAAGGATTGAAGAAAAACAGAGTTGTTGAAGGCATGAACGAGAATTTTGTAGAGAGAGCAAGTAGTATGCGAAGTAACGCCAACTTGTAGCAGGAACTGTGGGCAGAAGCAGTAAATACAGCTTGTTATCTCGTGAATTGATCACCATCAACAACAATAGAGTGAAAACTTCTTGAAGAGGTATGGAAATTTCGTCCTTGTAATTATTCTAATCTTAAAGTTTTTGGTTGTGAAGCATATGCTCTAATTCTAAAAAATTAGCATTCTAAACTAGATCCAAAATAAATAAATAAAGGCTTATCTTTGTTGGAAATGGTGATGGTATTAAGGGGTACAAGTTGTGGGATCCTACTGACCACAAGAACACCATTAACATAGATGTAATATTTGATGAATCATCTCTCATCAAATCAGATGTAGATGTTCAAATGAAACAAGAAGAAGTACCTAAGTATCAACAAATTCAGTTTTAAACGAGTTCAAATACAGATGAAAGTGAACATGAACAATTTTTTGAACATGTTCATGAAGAGCTTCCTGTAGAGGAAGACATGGTTGATGATAACAACCAACATAATGTGGATGAGCCACAAACTTCCCTAAGGAGGTCTATGCAGGTCATAAATCCTCCAAGAAGGTATGATGATTTTGTTTCGTCGGCTTCTTTAACTAATAATGATGATCAACCTTCGTTATATCAGGAAGTAGTGAAGGGTTCTAACAATGATAAATGGAAGGAAGCAATGAAGGATGAAATGAATGCTTTAGCAAATAATGCTACATGGGACCTGGTAGAACTTCCAAGAAACATGAAAAATGTAGGTTGCAAGTGGGTTTACAAGCTGAAGAAGGGTGTTGATGATAAGGTAGAAAGGTACAAAGAAAGGCTAGTTACGAAAGGATATTCTCAGAAAGAAGGTATTGACTTTCATGAGATTTTTTCATGAGTTTTTCAGATTGTTTCAATTCGAAGTGTGTTAGCATTGGTTGCATTACTTGATTTGGAGTTGGAGGAGCTAGATGTTAAGACTTCTTTCTTACATGGAGATTTGGATGAGGAGATTTACATGGAACAACTTGAAGGGTTCGTTTAGAATCGCAACAAGAAATTTGTTTGCAGTCTCCAGAAATCATTGTATGGTTTGAGGCAGTCACCCAGAAAATGTTATAAGAAATTTGAGCCTTTCAAGGTGAGACAGAATTATACAAGGAGTGAGTATGATCATTGTGTCTACTTTAAGAAATGGAATAATGGCATATTCATTATCTTATTATTGTATGTTGATGATATGCTTTTAGCAAGAAAAAACATAATTGAGATTAACAGGTTAAAAGATCAGATGGCTAGGACGTTCGGTATGAAAGATCTAGGAGCAACAAAGAAGATTTTGGGCTTGGAGATATTCAGAGACAAGAGGAATGGTAAGCTTTGGTTTTCACAACAGAAGTATGTTGATAATATACTTTCGAGGTTTGGTATGAACAATGTGAAACTATTTTGATTTGGATGAGGAGATTTACATAGAACAACTTGAAGGGTTCGCTCAGAATCGCAACAAGAAGTTTGTTTGCAGTCTCCAGAAATCATTGTATGGTTTGAGGAAGTCGCCCAGAAAATGGTATAAGAAATTTGATTCTTTCATGGTGAGACAGAATTATACAAGGAGTGAGTATGATCATTGTGTCTACTTTAAGAAATTGAATAATGGCATATTCATTATATTATTATTGTATGTTGACGATACGCTTTTAGCAAGAAAAATCATAATTGAGATCAACAGGTTAAAGGATCAGATGGCTAGGATGTTCGATATGAAAGATCTAGGAGCAACACAGTAGATTTTGGGCATGGAGATATTCAGAGATAAGAGGAATGGTAAGCTTTGGTTTTCACAATAGAAGTATGTTGCGAATATACTTTCGAGGTTTGGTATGAACAATGTGAAACTAGTTTTAGTTCGTTTGGCTTCCCATTTTAAGCTTTCTTCAAGTTTATCTCCTAGTACAAAAGAAGAAAAGGAATATATGTCTTGAATACCATATACATATGCAGTAGGAAGTCTAATGTATGCGATGGTTAGTACGGGGCCATACATTTCACATCTAGTTGGGGTTGTCAGCAGGTATATGGAAAATCCAAGTAAAGAGCACTAGGCAACAGTGAAATGGGTGCTTCGGTATTTGAGAGGCACAAGTGATTATTGTATCACTTATAACTGTGGTTGTGAATTAGTCCATGGATATGTTGATTATGATTTTGCAGGTGATTGGGGCAAGAGAACATTGACTTCAGGGTACGTCTTTACTCTTGCAGGTGGATCTATTAGTTGGATGTCAAAGCTATCGAACATTGTTGCTTTATCCACTACAAAAGCAGAATACATAGCTTCTTCACATGCTTTCAAAGAGGTAGTTTGGCTGAAAGGTTTGTTTGGTGAGTTTGGAAGGATGCAGGACAAAGTAAAGTTACTTTGAGATAGTAAAAGTGTTATTCACTTGGCTAAGAATCTAGCCTAGCACAGTAAATCAAAACATATTCCTATCAAGTACCATTTTGCAAGACATGTCATCGATGAACATGGAGTCACTCTTGAAAAAGTTCAGACAAAAGAGAACTGCGCAGAAATGTTCACAAAAACAATACTTTTAGAGAAGCTACGATGGTGCTTGGCTTCTCTTCTCTTGCAGAAAAGGTGATGAATCTAGTAGAAAGATCAAGGTATTAGGTTCACTGTTGCCAAGGTGGAGATTGTTGGAATTTGGTGACAACGAATTCCTTGAGGATTAGGATATTAGATCTTATAATTCAGTGTTTTTTGTAACTAATGAGACTAATTTAGATTTGGATTTGATTGCATTCAATAAATCAGTTTCTTGTGTAGATTATTATAAGTTCATGTATGCCCATAGAGGATGAGAGAATGATATGAATGGAGTGAGGCTGGTGTAATATTCACACTTTGAACAATAAGAGAATCCATACCTTCTTGGTGGACCTAGCCTGAATTTGGGGGAACCATATAACCTTCATGTTTTCGTGTTCAATATATTTATTCTGAACAATTTTCGTCGCATACCAGTTTTGAATTGGTGGCTAGAGTTAACGCAGGTTACCTCTATTTGAAATATATGGGAAGCTCCAGGCCGCACAAGTGAGCACCTCCGAAAGACAAGAACAAATGTAGCCCGAATAAAAAAAATACACCAACCGTAGGCATACATGACGAACTATTTCTGCATACATGCCAAGTAGGCACACTTTCTTTCATCCATATCAGAGCCACTTTGGAAACCAACGTGTGCCAATGAAAATCCCACAAAATCCTGCTTTTCGATATTGTCTTTGAAAAAATTATAATTTAGACAGATTTGCTCATATTTGTATTTAACAGACTCCAGAATGGGGCTTCTTGATCTATCTACACATTATAGCCACGTGGCATTGAGGCCAGATTGGAAAATGGAGTCGTGAAAAGTAGTTTTGGAATGTAACAGTTTTGAAATTTCAGTTTCGATTAGTTTTCCCTTTTGTTTTCTCTTTTGATATTTTTGGTTTGGGGGGGAGGGAAGGGGGGGCTTTTGTTCCCTAAAAATATAAGGGAGAAGACATTCATAGGATGGAAGGAAGGTCGTTGTCATAATAAAGCGCATATTAGTAAAGAGATCGTAATCTTGATACCAGAATGAGGGCACATGTTAAACTGTAGACTTATTTACCTAAACTATGTATAGTTCTCCTCTGTTGAATAAATTGTTTATTCCTCTTTCTTAAATTGTTTTGTTGTGTTAAGAATATTGTTGTATTTAATATGATCTAATCTATGTCTGAATCACACGGATAATCAATGTAAAATAATGGTTCTTCCCTATGTGGTTCTGGGCATTATTTAATGTTGTATTAGCAATCTTCTTTTCTGCTAGAGTTCTCGCCTTGGCAGGTTTCCCAGAACAAAACATTTGATTGCTACCAAAACGGAGGAGTTCCCAGAACAGGTTATCTGATTGCTACCCGTGACAGGTCTCTGCTACTGAAAAGCATGATAACCCTAAAATCCCTGAAGCTTAAAATTCCCAAAATGCTAAATTTTTTAAATCCTAAACAGATAACACAAATTCGAACCAAAAAACATATAGGAAAATAAAATCCCTTTGAAGTCTTTTCAATGTCCTTACTGGAAAGCATGGTGAGAATTTTTGAATGGAATGTATTTAATAATGGTTTTGTATAGTGTGACATATTCACGGGCAAGTTTCTTCGTGGACAGAACGAGCATTCTATGAAAATGGGTACTAACCAAATAATAAGAAAATAGCCACCTGGCGGAGATATGCGATGGTGGGTAGAGTCAAGGGAACTTTGTTGGACTTGAAGTGTGGTTGTTGGCGAGGAATGGAAGTCAAGAGTTCGATCCACGTCATTATACAACTTTAAAGCAGGGGATGATAAGAGGATATCGTCTTACGCTGATACGTCTATGAGGCTTAGGCCATCCACATCCATTTGTTGATCCATTGACTAGATCCCCACATTCCAAGCTCCCCACGAGATTCGAATGTCAGAGTTTATTTTAACAAAACTTTAAAAGAAGATCTGAAAAGGGGTAAACAAAGCTCGAAAAAAAAATTGCAGGAAGATCTGGAAGCCGTTTATGGTAGAAGAGATTCAAAGCTCTCCACGAGCGGGAAAAATATATAAATCAACGAATTTGAAATTAAAATAAAATATGGAAGAGTATATTGGTTTTTTATATATGTATATGGAGTTTTTATGATCTAGCAACATTGTTAAGAATCAATAGAGTTTTCATCATCTGGGTTTAAATTCATGACCTTTAGGTTTAAACTCTTAACCATTACATGTAAAATCTCTATATTTATGTAAATCGTGTAAATTCTCTATATTTATGTAATGGAGTGGGCTAACTAGGGAGAAATCTTGCCTCCTGAGTTATTTTTAGGAAGCAATCTCTATAAACTCTCTGCAACTCTACAATTGTAGGGATCCTACAGAGAAGTGTGTCCATAAAACTTTAAAAGTCCAAAGAAATCCAAATTTCATGGGAAAAATCAATCCCATAAAACCCTAAAGGAAATCTATGGGTGAAATCAAGAATCCATGTGGAAATTGATGGGTGAAATCGTTCCTATAAAACTCTGAACTCTGAAGGAAATCCATGGGTGGATTTGTTCCCATAAAGCCCCTATTTGACAAAATGAAAAATGAACAAAATGCAGGAGAAATAGTCCAAAAAAACATCTGAATTCCATGGGCAAAGTAAGTCCCATAAAACCCTGAAATAAATCTATGGGAGAAATCCTATAAATCTCTGAAGGAAATCCATGGCCAAAAACATTTCCATAAAACCCTGATTTCAAAATATGCAAGCGAATAGTTAGAAAAACACACTGGTTTAAAAAACTCTGGGCAAATTACTTACCAAGAAATCTCCATTCCAAAAAATAGAGGCGGAATGAAGGTTCAGTCATGAAATTTGGATGACGAAACCTGTTTCCATCGATTTTCTTTACGATTTTATGGGGACGAATAATCTAACCTATATATATTTTTAATTTAATATCTGAGCCAAGCTTTTGAAAAAACTACTTTAACTACTTTAGTAAAAATTCTCCCCCTTAAAATTTTGATCTTCCAAATTTCGCCCATTCATGAAATTTCACCCCGAAAATATTCTATGGAGATGGGGAGTTTGACATTTGACAAAGATGACTAGTTAGTTGTTGAATTTGTTACTGCAGTTGCTAATATTCAATCTTCTTCTTTTGGCATCCAATTGCATAGCTTGTTTGAAGAGAAGGGCATTGCAGGAAATATTGTTCATGAAATATCAACAACAAATGAAATCATTGTAGGTCTAATTCTAATTAAAACAACTAAGTTTCTTAGAAATGATTCAAAGAACTATAGAATGACACAATTCTTACAACATCCATCAAGGAAGATGCTTATGAATCCAGTCAAACCTTTTGAACCCAACATATCTTGTTATGTATGCTCAAAGACACCTCTATCACTAGAGGTGAATACTCAACACACAAAACTGAAGAATATTATGGAGAAATCTGTTAAGGCTAATATGAGTGTCAATTCACCATTAATCATGCATGGTTCTACACTTTTTTTATAGTCATGTGTAGTAAATGTAAATTGTATGGGAAGATCCCATACAATTTATACCGATTACCAGATTGTTTTCATTATCTAGACCCCTCAGGGAGCTCTAATAGATATCAACGAGCAACAACTTTCAATTACACATTCAAGAGATATATTTTTCAACTGAGAAACCCATATGTTTCTTATAGGAATTTGGGCATGAATGGAGAGTGTGTGTTAGCATTTCTAGTCCATTAAGGAAACTATGGGCTCCAGGAAGAACATTAATAACACCATGTTCTATTAAAAGAAAAATTTACTAATTTGACACTAAAGTTTAGTGGCCACAATCAGCATGAATCACAAGATATCTTGGCATTTCTATTAGATGGGATTCATAAAGATTTAAAATGTATGAAGCAAAAACCATACATAGACTCAAATATGAAAATAGCCATCCAAATAAGGAAGCTTTGCAGTGGGTTGGAAATTTCACTTCTACTAGGTTGTGAAAAGAGTGATCAACACCTTGCTTCAAGTGTGTCTTTTAATGTAGCCAAAAACACTGCTAACTCTCCAGAACATTAGACCGTGTTGTCTATAGTCACTGAAAGTTTTGGCTTGCACTTGATAGATGCAGTGCACTTGACAGATGCCAAGAATCTTTACCAGTTGAGTGACGTGCACCTAATTATGTTCTCATTGAGTGTGAAGACGGAGTTGAGTGTGAAGACGGATATATTCGTGTTTTCGTCCAACAAAGTTGTTCATGGAATCTCTATAGCTTATTTCGAGAGGAGTCAAGTACATTGAAGGAATAAAATTTTGTCGTTGGAATATAAACAAGGTTTCCAACTTTGCGAGGAATGTTTCAAATCATCCAGAGACCTAGCAGGAATTTCCTCTACTTCATAACAAAGACGATTCAGGCGATTTCAATCTGTCTGATATTCAGAAAAATCGTGCTTTGGCAGATTCACTCATTTCCACAATCTCATAAAGCCATTCCCTACCGGTTGAGTGACGTTCACCTGCTTATGTTCTCATTGAGTGTTAAGACATATGTTTTCCTTTAAATTTCTTTTGCATCTTCCATCCAATCAATATTATGTGCCTCTAATGTGGGATAAATATTGGCCAATGGTAAAGGCCTTGGTCTGAGGATTTGAATGTAATGGCTTGTTTTTTCCTTATTCCCCCATCTCATTTAACCTATCAATCATAGAAATGTAGAAATTAAAGATTATAGATTAATGCTACTACTAGCAGTGACAATGGACAGTCAACACTGAAATTATTCAAGAGTTACCCTCTAGCCCAAGAGCCAGTTTGAGGTCTAAAGTGGGGGAGGATTTTCAAAGCCTCCATAGATTGCCTTGGCGCTGTTCCATAGCTAGGAACAACCTGCGGAACAACACAACGCAAGCTGTCTATTTGAATATTTGTTTTGACTACTATGTAAACACCTCCTAACATAGTCTTACACTCGTTTCTCAGTGGAAGAGAAAAATAAGTTCCTTTGCAGGAGCAACAAAGTTTTATGCACACCAAAATGCCTCTGATAAGTGTTGTCATTGCTTGAGTGCTTCGACCAACAAATAAAATCCCTTATCATAAGTGTTTCCTTATCATAAGTGTTTTAGTTGAATATGTCTTGGAACAAGGTCTATCAATGATATGTCATTGAATGTCCTCCCTGATTAAAAACAACACCTATGGCTTATTCTGAAACATTTGAAACAATTTCAAAAGGTGTTGCGAGTCAAGAAGGGCAAGCATTGATTCATGGAAAAGAGGTTATTTCAACTTTTGAAATACCCATTATGTGTCAAAATTCCAATGAAGAGTCTGAATATTTTTGCCCTACTTAACGTGTTGCGAGTCAAGAAGGGCAAGCATGATACATGGAAAAGAGCTTCTTTCAATGTTTGAAATGCTCATTCTGTGTCTAAATTCCAATGAAGAGTCTTCAGATTGCTGCCCTACTTCAATGAGCCGGCATCTACAAATGACAATAGATATTTTGGAAGAAGAGGGTTAGTCTAAAGCATATGCAACTCCATAGTCTTATGACCCATTTATCTTATTTTTCTCCCACTTCAAGCAAACAGTGCATAAAACTTTGAGTTCTAAAGTTAATCCCTCTATTCATTTTCTGGCCAGGTAAACCCTAAGTAAATGATTTATCCAGAACAAAAGCCCCATGGTTACTTTTGGGTAAAATTTTCCATATGAGAAAGATAGAAAAAGCATAAGAAAATAATTTCTTCACAACAAAATCCCCATGGTTACATTTGGGTAAAATTTTCCATATGAGAAATATAGCAGATTACATTTGTTAGATTAGACAACTTTAGTCAACCTGAATCAAACTTTTAATCGAATCAAATTTCAACCTCTCTGCAAATTTTTTCACATCTTCAAATATTAAATAAATTTGTTATCAAATTAGAGGACCTGTATGGTCATTGTGGGTTAATAAAGGAAAACCCAGAAAAAGAAAGAAAATATTAGCCATTGTTTTCACAAGGCTCAGTGTCAAGTCACACATCATGTCCAAAACTTACTCTGTAGGGGTTTAGGATTAGGATTTGAATGTAAAAAAGAAAAAATGGGCATAGAAATACTCACATGCGACACTCCACGTTGATCTTGTGGTTGCAGAAAGGGCAACTGAAGACTGTGCTCTGCATTTCCTGGTTTCTCTTCGCCTCTGGCTTATTTGATGACTTCCTCTTCCTCACATATGCCCTTAAAACCCTATAACTCCACAACAATTCTCCTGCTTTGGTAACTAACAGAAGCAGGAAATTAATGGCAGAGATAACCATAAAAATACAACAGAAAAGACTTAAGAAACAAACCAATGCATACCTTAGAAGGAATCCCCTGAGTGAGTGGAACTGCGAATCAATAAAACCCAAGTGATATACCAATAAGAGCCTGTAATCCTCCCTCTTTGGAACCTAACGTAACCGATAAATTAACTGCACAGATAACCAGAAAACAACACATGATAAGGACTTAACAAAATTACCAATGCATTAGCTGAGAATGAATTCCCTGAGCGAATGAAACTGCGAATCAAGAAAACCCAACCCAAGTGATATGCTAAGAAGAGGGTGAATGCAATTTATTTGGAGATGATATATATTTGTGGGCACAGTGAGCAGTGAATGGGGCCAACATTGAAATGTTTTCAATATGTGCTCGTATGCATCGAAATTTGACATGGTTAAACTAGATAGTTGCCTTGAAGGTATGGGAGGGTTTCGATACTTAAGGATGTTTTATGTCCCCGCATAATATTTGAGATCATCCATGTTTGCATAAACGCTCAATATAATGGATGTCTCATAGTGAGCATAGTGAATGGGGCCTGCCTTGAAGGTGAATGAGCATAGTGAAGTTTCTTCCACCGACCCCGCATTGTGAGTAGTGAATGGGGCCACCATTGAAATTTCTTGAAACTGTGCATGTATGCGTCGAAATTCGACATGGTTAGACTAGACACATGCCTTGACGGTACGGGAGGGTTTCAAGACTCAAGCAATATGTATGATTTCCCGGTCACATAATCTTTGATATCATCCATGTTTGAAACAACGTTCATAATGGGATGTCACATATTTGTTAAATGTCGTTGTTTCCATTCGTAGAATCTTTGTTGGAATTCTCTTTAAATGTCATGGAACTTTCAATTCAACTACGAAAAATGTCATGCATTGACCCTGCATAGTGAGCACTAGTGAATGGGGCCAATGTTGAAATTTCTTCAATATGTGCATGTATGCATCGAAATTTGACATGGTTAGACTAGACACATGCCTTGACAGTATGGGAGGGTTTCAAGGGTCAAGGATGTATGATTATGTCATACAAAAACATTTTGAAAAAAATTCAACATTGGCCCCATGTACTCTAGCCCTAGTACAATTCCTTTTAATAATTGTTTCCTTTAAAATTTGACCGATCACAAAATTAAAATGAAACGAAGACGAGATGAGATGATATATAGAGTGTGTCTGTGAGTGATCTTTGAGTATAAGGGGAAATATCTCTTGCATTCCATACACAACACAAGGGAAAATGTTTCCTTTCTCTACTCAACAATCCCTCAAGTATATCCTTCCTTTTCAGTGCCATCAATGGTCATTTCTAAATTTGGATTATTCAGTAACTAAGGGGAATATAGTGTGGGGGTTATGTGAATAATGGTGAGAATGATCACAAGATAATTTCCATGAGATAGGAGAATGCATGAATGACTCACACTTATTGAAAATGTTTAAACTCCCCGTTGATGTGGGGATTTCTTTAATGTTGGAGGATATCAAAGATGTTTCATTGCAACTAAATGGACATATGTTGGTGAGAACGATGTCATCAATACATCATATTCACTCAAAGATTCTTATGAGGACGATGTCATCATCTCATCATTTTTATTATTGTTGTCATTCACCCACCATAGATGTCATCTTGGACCGACCCCACATAGTGAGCAGTGAATGGGGACAACGTTGAAATTTCTTCAAACTGTGCATGTATGCATCAAAATTAGACATGGTTAGACTAGACACATGGCTTGACAGTATGGGAGGGTTTCAATACTCAAGGATGTATGATGTCCCCACGTAATATTTGAGATCATTCACATTTGCATCAACGTTCATCATGCTGAACCTCTTATTGTCATCATTTGACATTCCCTTATATAGAATCATTGTCAGAACTATCTTGAAATTTGTCATAGAACTTCAAATACACCCATTGAAAATTTCTTCCACTCACCTGACAAAGTGAGCAGTGAATGGGGCCAATGTTGAAATGTTTTCAATCTGTGCCCGTATGCTCGAAATTTGACATGGTTAAACTAGACAGTTGCCTTGAAGGTATGGGACGGTTTCGATACTTAAGTATGTTTGATGTCCCCGCATAATATTTGAGATCATCCATGTTTGCATCAACGTTCAATATAATGGATGTCTCATAGTGAGCATAGTGAATGGGGCCTACCTTGAAGGTGAATGACATAGTGAAATTTCTTCCATCAACCCTACATAGTGAGCAGTGAATGGAACCAATGTTGAAATTTCTTCACTGTGCATGTATGCGTTGAAATTCAACATGGTTAGACTAGACACATGCCTTGACGGTATGGGAGGGTTTCAAGACTCAAGGAATATGTATGATGTCCCAGCCACATAATCTTTGAGATCGTCCATGTTTGCAACAACGTTCATAATGGGACGTCTCATATTTGTCAAATGTCATTGTTTCCATCTGCAGAATCTTTGTTGGAACTCGCTTGAAATGTCATGGAACTTCCAATTCAACCACCAAAAATGTCATGCACCGACCCCGCATAGTGAGTAGTGAATGGGGCCAATGTTGAAATTTATTGAATATGTGCCTGTATGCATCGAAATTTGACATGGTTAGACTAGACACATGCCTTGACGGTATGGTAGGGTTTCAAGACTCAAGGATGTTTGATGTACCGACCACATAATCTTTGAGATCGTCCATGTTTGCAACAATGTTCATAATGGGGCGTCTCATATTTGTCAAATGTCGTTGTTTCCATCTGTAGAATATTTGTTGGAACTCTCTTGAAATGTCATGGAACATCCAATTCAACCACCAAAAATGTCATGCACCGACCCCGCATAGTGAGCACTAGTGAATGGTGCCAACGTTGAAATTTCTTCAATATGTGCCTGTATGCATCAAAATTTGACATGGTTAGACTAGACACATGCCTTGACGGTATGGGAGGGTTTCAAGACTCAAGGATGTATAATGTCCCGACCACATAATATTTGAGATCATCCATGTTTGCAACAACGTTCATAATGGGCGTCTCATTGTCAAATGTTGTTGTTTCCATTTGTAGAATCTTTGATGGAGCTCTCTTGAAATGTCATGGAACTTCCAAGTCAACCACCAAAAATGACATGCACCGACCCCACATAGTGAGTAGTGAATGGGGCCAACGTTGAAATTTATTCAATATGTGTCTATATGCATCAAAATTTGATATGGTTAGACTAGACACATGCCTTGAAGGTATGGGAGGGTTTAAATACTCAAGGATGTATGATGTCATATGGAAACATTTTGAAAACATTTCAATGTTGGCCCCATTCACAGGTCACCGTTGCCCATCATGTACTCTAGCCCTAGTACAATGTATTTTGATAGTTGTTTCCTTTAAAATTTGACCGATCAGAAAATGAAAACAAACAAGAAGAGCCCTAGTACAATGTATTTTAATAGTTGTACTCTAGCTGAGAAGACCCACAAACCCTTTTTGAAGTGTCGTTATTATAGACAACTTGTCACAACATCCGTAAAATGCAATATGTTTATAGATTTTATAACGTCGCAATTATGACGATCATTGGCCAAATCAAAGTTGACTTGGTCAAAATACTAGGTGACCATTGGAGGTGGGAAACCTAGTTTCCACAACGTCACAACTACGACATCTATCTTCACAAAGGTGACAAGAGAGACGACTATGTCACAAAGGTGGCAAGAGAGACGACTATGTGGCAAATGTGGCAAGAGAGACGATAATGTGGCAAGAGTGACGACAACATGGCAAGAGAGAGGGCAACGTGGCAATAGCAACATTATCGGGCAATGTGGAAAAAAAAAATTCCTCTATTTTTTGACAGTATAGCCAATTTTGTCCATAACGCCGCAAATAGAACGTTGAAATTTTTACAATATGTACTAATGAATACAACTCAAATTTGTAGTTCTTGAATGCTCTTACCAATTATTAGTGTGTTCTGGTCTAAAATCTCAAATATGCAGTTCTTGAATGCTTATGTTTGTATTCTAGTCACAGGCTATGTATAGTTACTATTGAATCCAAGATAAAGCTTCATGGTGTGCCCAAGGTGTTAAGCTCAAATATTGGCTCATTACCCCTTAATTGGGGCATATTACATTAGTAATATTATTTTATTTATGTCAGCTTTATTCCATTAGTTGTAATTATACCTCCTAGTCTCCTAAATATACCAAGGAGGCATTTTCATTTGGAATCATCTTGTACTTGAACATTTGTGTGGGGTAAAAGGAGGTTTCCCCCTCGAAGAGGCTTATTATGTGAAATTATCTCTTCTTCAAGGGGTTGAGTACTTACTCTGAGGTTTTTCTATGCTATATTGATATTCGGTTCTTAACATATGGTATCAGAGCTCAAGGTCTTGGGGTTTCACTGCTACATCTAAGACACCGTGGAATTTTCGCTATACCGTGTTTTCTATAATGATTCATGAGGAATTTCTTGGACGATATTTAGTAGATCGATCCAGGTACATTCGGTTAAAAATCAATCTCCTGAGGACTTATACTTTCGGAGATACAACCTTCGTAAAATAGGGTTCTGGAATCATCCTGAATTGAGTCATTGCGAAATTTTCACTATAAAATATTTTCTCTAATATTTCAGACCTTTAACTCCAGAGTATATTCTCAGAAATTAGTAAGGTATCTTTGGTAGAAATTTCATCTTCTGGGTCATCATAAATTTGTAGATAAACCCTATGGAAGATAGGGTATCTAACTAGTCCTATTGACTAGTCTCAAGAAGGTGTTCGAGGTAAAACAATCATAACTTCTTCCTAGATTATCCAAATTGAGTGAGACTAGTTGCATTGGATAGCGTACAGTTTGTAGTATTTCTGGTATGAACTTCAGAATTTTATATCAATTATTTTGTGCGAGGCATTCTATACAAGTGACATATCCCGAAAAGGCCAAAAAACAACAAAGTGTGGGGAAGTTACCGTAAATTCCACTTGGCGCAACCAATTTTGATAATACCTATGTCATTATAGAGAACAAATATCAGAGAACTACAAAAAATAGATTTTCATAGCCAGAATTGCCGAAAATTTGGAGATACAACAGAAGAAATATTGTCTAGCAGAACCACCTCAAAATCAAGGTTCAAAAGTGATACTTCGCCAAAATGCCACCCAAAAAGGAAACTTCTACACCAAATAATCCTCCAGACAATCCTACATGGACTCTTGATGAAGGTGAAGAAATGCGTAGGGACATAAATGATTTACCAAAGAAGATAGTAACAAAAGATGAACTAGAAGAGATGGTGGAGGGTTTAAAAGGGGAGATCATCGAAGGATTGAAAATTTTCATAATAGAGAGGACACCTGAAAGTGAAAATGTATCCCATGAAATTCATGATGAGGACACAAGGAAGGTGAATCAAGAATGGAGAAATTCCAACTTTGGGTTGAAGACCAACCACATTCCTAAGATTGAGATGAGGAAGTTTGATGGAAAGTACCCAATCACATGGATACTTCATATGGAGCAATTCTTTGATCTACATAATGTGCCACATACACAAAAAGTACGAATTGATTCTTTATATTTAGAACCCAATCAATTTGTATGGAATCAATGGCTTTGTTCTCACAAATCACTCGTCACTTGGACAATTTTCAAGGAAGAAATGATAGAACACTATGAGGATACAAGGAGCAATACCTTCTTTAGCCAATTGTTATCGGATAAATCAATAGGTGTAGACACTAACTGATCTCCCTAGATCCACCTAGATCTAGAACAAAACACACCAGAACATGACGCTTTCCTTAAGTTTTAAATATTGTATTTACTAACTAAAGAGGGATAGGTGACATATCGTTTAAATGCCGCTTCCTCTCGCTATTGCCATCATAGCTTCGTTCCAACGCTCATATAATGATGAACCTGCAAAAGAACACAACCAACCAAAGTGATAGTAATAGCATAAACTGAATATAAACCTATCTATGTGAACAAGGATTCATACAATAAAACATAACAAGCTTTATAGGAAAGAATCGTATTATTGTATCATATTAAATTTGAAAGAGAGATTACAACCATGGCCTTGATGTCGTAAGGTCCCTTCCAACTGTCCTTCGTTTCCCACACACTTCTTTCTCCAAGGATTTTTAGACCATGGATTTGATAGCTACTCACAATCTATCTTGACAAAGCAAATCTCAAAGCCACTCTAACCAAGCTAACAATCGCAAGCCAAAAACAACTTAGCCCTTCTCCATGAGAGCTCCTCTCCTTTTATGAGCTGAAGAGGATAAGGTGAGGAGGTTAGGATGATCCCACTAAATCATGAAAGAGAGTAAGATCCAAACCATTCGGATGCCACCTCACCATGGAAGTTTCTCCTTCTATAAGATTCGAGAAAACGCTCATTTTTCCCACGTGTAAGCATTCTTGCCCCCTGCCTATAGAGTATACTGGGAACTCCTCACGACCTAGCTATGATGCAGACTGCGAGAATCAAGCATTCTCACACCCTAGCTATAATGAAGCCTGCGAACTTCCTTTTTTATAGGGTTTTTACAAAGGAAAATGCAACTTCTTTTCTCAAGAAAAGTTCTTCTCCCTTCCTTCTTCAGGAACTCAGGCCACTGACCCCTCCGAAGGAAGCATATAGGTTTACATCATTAACGTTCATAGGGATGATGAAAATAATGTGTAACACCAATTGATAAATCTCAAGCTAAAGGGTTCAGTTACAGAGCACATTGAGAACTTCCAAAGATTGAATATAAAGGTAACAGGTATTCCAGATGAGCACTTGATTGATGTATTCATATGAACTTTAAAGGATAACATTCAACATGAGGTTCGCCTTTTGGAGCCCAAATCATTGGAGAATGCATTTAAGGTGGAAAGAAATGTTGAAAGTAAAAATATGGC
>CBVK0100321022.1:0-12856 GCA_900067695.1 Picea abies
GTGAATTCCATTGACTTATAGCTCAAAATAGTCAAAATCATGGAAATCGTTAGAATGGAACGAAACCAAAGCCAACCTATGCGGAATGGATCATAATGATGGAATATGATCATCAATGCAAGATGGACCCCACAATGCCTCTCAAATACCCATGTACTTGCTCTATCACCCATCTGGCTATTCTGGTCATCATAAATCTCTGCCCTGTGATGATGTCCCAAAGTGGGGACATTACATAATGGGTCCTACAAAGTTTAAGGCACATCTTTCAAATGGTTCAAGTACTATCTAGGGGTTTAATGGAATTTCATCTCTATGATTAGGTTGGCCCACTCTTTGATAGCTATCACAGGCCTGGACATATTTCTTTGCATCTTTGAAAATTGAGGGCCAATAATACCCCATCCTGAGAATTTTATGTGTTGTTCTCTTATTAGCAAAATTCCCTCCACAAGGGCCATCATGAAAAGCTTTTAGTAGATTATAAACCTCATCTTCGCTAATGCACCTTCGGATTTCTTGATCAGGTCCTGTGTGGAAAAGACACCCAATTATCCAGCTATACCTAACACTTTGTTGAATGATTCTTCTTTTCTCTCGGTGGGATAGGTGTGGTGGTAACTTCCCTGCAACCAAATAATTAGCGATGTCTGCATACCAAGGTGAGTGAGAAGATACTGCAAATAGATATTCATTAGGAAATGAATCATCTACTGGGGTATCATCAGCAGGTTTTAACGGAGAAAGGAAATCAACAACTACATTTTCTTTTCCTGGTCTATCTACAATTGTAATATCAAATTCTTGCAATAATAGTAACCATTTGGTGACTCGAGCATTTGTGATAGGTTTTTTCATTAAATATTTGATAGCTGAGTGATCAGTATGGAAAATAGTAGAGTAGCTAGTAATGTAATGTCTAAATTTATTAATAGCATAGATAACTGCTAAGAATTCATTTTCAGCAACTGTATAATTGAGTTCAGCAGGAGTCATATTCTTGCTAATGAAATAAATAGCATAGGGGAGATGATTTTCTTCTTGTCCCAAGACAACTCCTATTGCAGTATCTGAAGCATCCGAGGATATATGAAAGGGAAGTGTCCAATGAGGTCCTCTAAGAATAGGAGTTGTAGATAACTGATGTTTAAGTGTATTAAATGCTTCCTGGCAAGAATTAGTCCATTTGAATTCATCATTTTTCATCAGTAACACAAACAGGGGAGAAGCTATTTTGGAAAAGTTTTTGATAAATCTTTTGTAGTATCCAACATGTCCTAGAAAACTTCTTACCTCTGTTTGGGTTTTGGGAGTAGGAATGTCTTTAATGACTTGTATCTTGGATGGATCCACCTGAATTCCTTGAGATGAGATAAAAGGTCCAAGCACTATTCCTTCACTCATCATCATATGACATTTTTCTATACTTAGGGAAAGTTGGGCTTGTATGCATTGTTTAAGCACTTTCTCAAGGTTTTGTAGTGCTTCTTGAAAAGAAACACCATAAGGAGTAAAGTCATCCATAAAAATTTCCATAGAGTCATTAAGCATATCAGAAAAGATTCCTATAACTGCTCTTTGGAAGGTTGTTGGTGCATTACATAGTCCAAATGGGAGAACTCTATAAGAAAAGGTTCCCCAAGGGCTAGTAAAAGTGGTTTTATCTTGATCTTGAGGTGCAATTTTGATCTAATTATACCCATTGAAACCATCTAAAAATGAGAAAAATTTCTTCCCTAACAAACTGTCTAACACCTGATCAATGAATGGTAATGGAAAGTGATCTTTTTGAGTTGCTTTATTTAAGGCTCTGTAGTCCACACATACTCTCCATTTTCCGTTTTTCTTAGGAACTATTACCAATGGGGACACCCATTCACTGTCTGATATAGGATATATAAACCCTGCATTGAGCAATATTTGAAGTTCTTCTTTAATGATTTCTCTTAAATTAGGGTTCATTCATCACTGAGATTGGCAGATCGGTCAACAATATTCCTCAATATATATTCGATGAGTACATAATTCATGAGAGATTCCTTTCATATTTGTATAGTCCCATGCGAATGCTTCTTTATTTTCTAGAAGTAACTTCATTAATTGGTGTGTTTCAACATCTGTCAGGTTAGGGTTTATGTTCAGTGTTTTGCCAGGTTCAATTTCTACTGGTATTCTTTTAGAAGAGATGGTGGCAGATGTTTGAGGTGGGTTTTCAGAGTTAAGGTTTTCCTGATTATCTGACTCCAACAGTGTAGCTAGTTGGTTATGAGTTTCTGGAGTCACAGAGGAGGTTTCACAAATAAAATTATTAATTACTTCATCCTCAGTGGCATCTTTAAGGCTTAAATCTTGTCCGATAGTCAATATGGGTTGAGTAATTTGATCATCAAAGTCTACCCATAGTGAATTATCATTATTAATCAAGGGTGTAGCATGAGGGTAGAGGGTAAGCTGTTTGGTTTCGTAACCATTGGAAATTGTCATTGAACCTGATCTACAACTGATAAAAGCATCTGTTGTGGCTAGCCAAGGCCTGCCCAAAATTAGAGGGTGGCCCCCCAACTTTGTTTTAGGTTGTAGTACAACAAAGTCAGCTAGATAATTCCAAGATTCCACTGAGATAATTAGGTATTCAATGACTCCCTCCGGTTTAATTGTGGATTAGTCAAATAATTCTAGGATAGTTGGGGTATCTCTGGTTTCATTTTGAAATTGTAACAGTTGTGAGGTTTCCAGAGTCATAATATTCATAGCGGCACCTAAGTCTACCAGGACTCGAGGGATTATCATTTTTCCAATTTGTACTGAGACAGTAGGGTGGCCGGGATCACCATATTGAACTGGGGGGGCTTTACCTGACATTAGTGCAGACAAGTCACCCATAACATGGACTGTGAGGGGATCCTTAATTTTCCTACCAGGCTTCTTAACACAAATGTCTCGCATCGTCCTGGCATAAATTGGTACATCTCAGAGTTCTTGTAGTAGAGGAATTTTGACATAAAGATTATGTAATTCCCCTAGAAGATTGAAAGAGAGTGGCTCAAGCGTTTTAGTCAAATTTAAACGATTAGGAAATGGTGGTTTTGTTGTTTCAATAGCATTGTTAGAGGATGATTGTACCTCTTCAGGTACATCATTCTCTTTTATTTCCTCTTTATCAGAAGAGGTAACATCGGCTATGATAGGTTCTACTATTCTCCCAAATCGTAAATGAATATTGTTTCATTTCACAGGGAGAAGAGAAAATGTAGGCTGGTGATGAATATGAATGCACTGCACAGCTTTATTATTGGGGTTAGGGTTAGGTTGTACAGGTAGTTGGGGTCTCATGATTTGATTGTTTGGTGGAGTACCTGATGGTAAGGAGAGTGGTTGAAATTGTGATTGAGGTAATTGATTTGGGAAGGGGGGTTGTTGTCCTCTCCAATTTGGATTCCATTGGTTTTGATATGGTTGTTGTTGTTGTGGAGGCCAAGGAGTCCACATTGATGGATCAACAAAGGGTGGGTAATTCATTTGATTTATATATTGCATTTGATTATAGGGAGGGTAACTCATTTGATTGAAAGAAGGATAGTTATTCCAATGATTAGAAGATGTAAATGGCACGTTAGGATTCATACCTTGTCCCCACGGTTGCCATTTCCTTCTCTGTGTTAGCAGATAGACAGCTTCAGCTTCTTCATCAGTTGGTTGAAATGCTGCCTTGATTCCTGGTAGAGAAGGACATTGTTGAGTCTCATGATCTTTATCACAGATGGTGCAGATTGGCTTTTTGTCCAATGGGCATTCCCTTCTTGGGTTCTTGTCTCTGCATTTAGAACAAAATATGGACAGAGTTGCTTCTGCTTCTGCTTGCTTCTTTTGAATCTGCAGGGTGTCAATTTGTGAGTCAAAAGAGCTTAACATTTCAGTTTTAAAACCTTCAAGTAAATTACCTATTTCTGTTCTTGTTGCTCCCCCACTGACTGATTTTTGGACTCTTGAAAATGTGGTGTCCCTGCTATTTGATCTATTTCTTGAAGCTCCCCTTGAACATCTTTTACATAGGTTAACAATTTTATCATATTATTCCTTAGATATGTCCCCTTTTCCAAGCATATTCAGCATATCTAGACAGTCATCCCTTACTCCTTTTAATAATATAGTTTTAAGAATATCTTTACTTACATTGGGGTGACTAGATCTTTGTAGATTATACTGTAGACTTTCTACAAAATCCTCCATATTTTCATCCTCTTTCTGCATCATCTTAAATAGTTTCTCCCTTTTTTCTCTTGTTCGGCAATAGTCCTGGTATTTATTTAGGAATTTTTGTTTCATTTGATCCCATGTTGTGATTACATGGCCTCTAAGACTCATGAACCATCTTAGTGCATTTCCTTTCAATGTTGTTGGAAATAGCTTTAATTTTTTAGCGTTGGAAATGTAATCAATACTTCTGCATAATATATCAAAATCAAAAAGGAATTCATCAGGATCCTCTGAAGAAAAACCATGAAAGTTAGGTAGTGCTGAGAGTGGAATGTTCTTCATGGGGGCTACCCCTATAGGAAGATCACCAATGGGAAATCCTAATGTGGAAAAAGAGTTTTCATCATTTACCTCTCCTTCAGGACCTACCTGTTCTTCATGATCCAATTCTTCATTGTACTCATCCATGTTTTCTTCTGTTTTCTCCCCTGCTGCGCTTGCTCTGTCCTCAATGTTTCTTGCTGGTTTCTTAACTATCTCAGGACTCCAAACTTCTTTTCTGATTTCAAAGTTGGCTTGAAATGAAGGCTGGGATTTTTGTTTCCGAGAGTTTGGTCGTTGAGTAGAAGATTCGGACTTTGATATAATCTCGTCAATATAAGTCCTTCTTCCTCCTCTTCCTCTTCCCCTGCCACCTGTAGGGTCAGTGTCTTTGGGGTCTCTGTGTCCTCTCATGCAATCTTTGTATCTGAAAAATCATAAGTGCTTTTGAAATCTATAATTACCTTCCCTGGCAACAACGCCAAAATGTTGGTCACTATAATTTCTTATTTAACTAAACAATCAAGTGCTACATAAATTTACAACCAAGGGAAGTCTATTTATTTCAAAGGTAATCACGCAATATATATGCTCAATCTCAAAAGCAACCTAGAGTTATAGTAAAAACATATTAATCACACTTTTCCTTGAACAAACTGAAGTTCTAACTTGAATTACAGGAAAGCAACCTACCTATTACAGAGCTCAAAGTTTAAGGAAATGATTAATTGAAGAATCCTAGATTACATAAGAATAACAACAAGATGCTGCAATAGGAAAGACCAACTATTCTGTAACCAGAGAACAGGACCCCATTCCCAAAGCAGAAATCTTCAGCACCTGTTTCTGATCATCACACTTTCATGAACTCATTACTGATTGAAATGATTGACACACACTGAAGGTTAACTAACTCTTAACAGAAAATAGGACCCTATTCCCTAAGCAGGAATCTTCAGCACCTGTTTCTGATTAGAACACTTTCATGAACTCATTAAAACAATTGACATGCACTAAAGGCTAACTATCTCTAATAGAGAACAGGACCCTATTCCCGAAGTAGGAACCTTCAGCACATGTCCCTGATTATCAAGCTTTCATAAATTCACCAAGCAGGATTGCTAACTAGAATGATTAATAGTTACCCAAGCATGAATCATATGAGAACAATGTAACAATCCGTAAAGCAGATTTCAGTAAAATAGTGTTTCAGCAAAATAGAGTTCAGTAAAGTAGTGTTTCAGCAAAACAGAATTTAATCAAGGCATGAACATAAATAACACTAACACACTACAAAGCTAATGGGTGAATCTTGTGAAGAAGGTGGGCTCTCCCTTCTCACAAGATTCCCCTGAAATGAAAGGAACTAGAGACAAATGCTCAGAACAGTCTTTTATTCATCTGTCAACTGTATCATATTACAATCTGAAGTAAAACACATCCTTCTCTGTAAAATCCTTTCTTAGTAAAAATAGAAGGTTTTCTCTAATGATGATTCCCCTTTATTTAAACAGGAGAATCCCTTCGATACAATTGATCAACAATTTACAAGTGTACATATGAATCCTATTCTTATTCAGATCCAATTTCTATACTAGAACAGGATATCCTAGTCTCCCATAATAGAATGTTATTACAAGTGCTGAGTGGGGTGTTGATGTTGTGGATGGAGTAACAACTTATTTATTTGTCTTCTTGTTACTGGTATTGTATTTTGTTTCAGCATCGCAAATTGCGGGATGTTTCAGCCACGGGATTTGCGTTCTGACTGTTTCAGCAACTTGGTTTCAGGCAACATCGATGGTTAATGCTAGCTCAAGGTGCGGTTGTTGTGGTCAATGTAACAGTTTTGTGTTTTTTTTTTAGCATCGTAGACGATAGAGGGTGTGATAGCTTCTTCTGTGTGAGTTGTTGTTTCAGCATCGTAGACCACAGACTATGTAACAACTTCTTCTGTGTGATTTTTTGTTTCAGCATCATTGACCACGGAGAGTGTAGCAATTGTTGTTTCAACATCATAGTCCACGGAGAGTGTAACATCTTCTTCTGTGTGAGTTTTTGTTTCAGCATCGTAGTCCACAGACTACTTCAGCCATAGGGTTTGCGTGCTTTAACTGTTTCAGCAACAGGCCTCAATGCTAATCTGCAATTCGAACTGTTTCAGCACTTATACATTTCTAATCAATGGTTAAGTACGAGAGTAATGTAAAATTATATGCAAAATAGATTAAACATATAGTAAAGAGAAGAGACATTATATACCTTTGGAAAGATAGGGTAAAGTGATAATGTGAGTTTAAATGTGAGTGAAACAAGGGTGTAATGGTGGAAAAAAGTGTGGGCAAAAAGGTACATTGTAGGGTCCTAACAATACTGATCTAATAAGACCACCTAGAGTAGAATCAGTAGTATTTGAATTGTTTTCTTTGAGTTTATTTCCATCCTTATCTATTTTGGTAGTGGAAGGTGTCTCGTATCCATTTACTACTTCTTTATAGACACCAAATCCATGTTCTTTTATAAACGTTTTCATTCTTCTCCTCTAGAAGGCATATTTATATCCATCACATAGAGGTGTTCCATTCTTGTTTCACTACATGATCTATCTTCCAATTATTATAATTTTTTTTTGAAATAATTTCTTTAATTCCAATTGTTGGAATATTGTGAGAGGGGGTGAATCGGTATTATGCAATTATTACCACTTTTGACCATAATTTGTATGCATCAATTCATCCAGAGTTATCACTTATGCCTTCATTTAATATTTCATGGACATATAACCATAAAAATAACATTCAACAATATATCACATCATACACAGAGCACAAGATATTTTTATGTGGAAACCCAAATGGGAGAAAACTAGAGAATGTTTTCTTATATATATCAAATATTACATTCATAGGAATCACCAACTTCCAAATTCTCCAACACCAACTAGAAGGAGGCTCCAACCCCCTATTTGTAAGCTCCAACATGAAGGAATATACAACTCCCTAAATTATTTAGCTCCAACTGAAAGGAGGCTCTAACCCATTTATTTATAAGCTCCAACCTAAAGGAAGATCCAACTCCATGTATTCTATGGATCCAACCAGAAGGAGGATACAACTCCCTTTCCTTGCCCCATCCTGCCTCCCTGAAATATAACTATAGAATCAACTTGGCACTACCAATAATACCGATAATCAAACTGTCACTATCATTGTATCTATCACTGTCATTGTCATTGTATTTTTCACTGTCGTTGTCTCTGTCACTATCATTGATACTAATAAATCATCATCATCAACCTGATCCACTCACATAGATCATATCAAAACATATGCTCAACATCAACTATCTAAACCATGTGCTAGAATATACCTCAAGTATGTACCATATCCTATATGAACCATGTACCATAATATATTCCTCAATCATATGACATCCAAAACATATGCCAAATGTATGTCTCAAATGTATGCCAATATAACAAAGATTTTCCTCTAAAAAAGAACCATAACATCATATGTTTCAAGCATGTATCAATATCACCATGACATGAACCTCAACCATATGCAACCATGTACCAAAAGGAATCCAAAACATGCTTTAATCATGTGCCAAACTGTTGGAGCCGGAAGTCACTCCTGGATTGCTAGCAGGAGCAGAGCCTGATGCCCATCAGTTTAATGTCACGATTTGTTTAAAGGGTGATCAAATGGAGGGAAGCTTGGAATAGCATCGTATCAACTCAGAAACTAGACCAAGCATGCATGAACGAGTGAGGTCTTGATAAACTCCAAACAATGAGTTGCAGTAAAAGGATGAGTAGGTGGAAGACTTATGTAAGAAGAATGCATAGGTCTATTACAGACATCAAGTTCATAACAGACTGGAGGAGAAAGCATTCGAACACAAAGTCCCTTTATATTCAAACACAGAAAACCAGAGAATACAAAAATGTCATGACAAATCCTCTATCATAACATAACTGTAACAATCCACGTGAATCATTCAAATGCAAACTCTCCGGCATGAGATGAAAGATAGATGGAAAGGGGAGAACTGTTTGTTATAAACCAAGAAATCTCAAACACAGAGGCATAACTAGGAAACCAGAATATTTGCTGAAACTTTACAGTCGAGAGCTTAGCTCTACCATCGATAGATACAAAAATGGCGAAAACGCCTACATATACTCAAAAAAACAACAACAACGGAACCAAGAAACTGCATTGAAGGCTTTGTGTATGCATGGCATCTGAAAATCTGCAGCTGCAATCTTTGAATGGTCGTGCAATTTATGGCAGACGCGATCGATCTTCTGACAGTTTCATCAGCGAATCAACGTGCATTTAATTCATTGTAGGACGTCCCCATTAAGGCGGAGATGATGTCTAACCACCACCAACCGCTTCAATAACTACTTTCTTGGGATCGAAAACGATCTGGCCAACTCAACACTTTGGGATGTGGAAGACTTCTCGCACTGCCACTTGGAATAACTGAATGGATTGAAGGATGGGTATGGAGGCCAACGTGAAGGATGGGGCGCAAGACAGAAATGGTGGCGCCAGACTATGAGGGCGTGAAAGAAGTGGCGTGGTGTGAGAAGGACGACAGAGGAGGGTGCGTGGCGGAGGACAATAGGTGAAAGGGGGAAAGACGAGAGATCGTGGACTAACCCTTTGGCGAGAGGCTGATGTGGAAAGGGGCGGGACACATGGCAGGTGGTGAGTAGATGATGAGACGGAGGATGTGCCACCTGGATGAAAGTGGGGAGGCGGATAGATGACACACGACGGCAGGAGAAAGGTGGGAAGGAAAATGACATGATGGGAGGAGGGCCCGCACAGGCTAAACATAGAGTAGCTGAGAATGATAGGGATGTGTGGGTGTTGTTGATCCGAGCGCTATGATCTCAGCCGTCGAAAAGCTGCATTCATGATTCCGGACCCCCCCCTCCACTTAAAGGTAGAAAGGCAGGGGGGTCTGGAATTGTCTTTATCGTCATTGATCCAGGCACGCTGATCTAAACCGTTGGAGAGTTGCGCCCGCAATTCTGGACCGCCCCACCCGCCCCTCCACTTAAAGATAGAATGGTAGGGGGGGTCCAGAATTCAATACGCGCTGTTGATCCAGGCGCATGAATCGCAGCCACTCGAATTTGCACATTGCTTACCGCGGGCGCATTGTCACCCAAAACTTAGGACAAGTGGGTTTTTAACCCAATCTTTTGCGTTCTAGCCCCCCTTGCAAGAAATATCGCTAACATTTGGCTCCATGGGGGATAGAGTCATCCCTGTGATGCTCTTTGCAGACTTAGTGCCTTTGTTGTTGGGTTATGGAGTCATTTATTAGTCCAAAAAACAAAAACAGAAACAATATTTACAAAACAAAACAACAAGAGCCGACTGTGGCTCACAGAAAACATTTTTTCAAGAAATGCCCATTGACTAGGCCACTAAAAACTTCATTGCCTTCCATATCCTGCAACCTGTAAGTGTTGTTCGAAAACACTTCAAGGATATTGAAAGGCCCAAACCAGAGGGCATCAAATTTACTGTGTTTGCCCTTTCCCTGTCTGGGTGCATCCCATTTGAGCACTAGATCACCTTGCTCGAATTCCTTCTTTTTTCTCTTTCTGTCAAAGGCCTGCTTAATCTTCTGCTGATGATTGTAGGCTTTGTCCATGACCTGTTCTCTGATTTGCTGCACTTCCACCATCTGATGAATCCTTCTGAGAACATGGTTAGGTTCTCCTTCAAATTCTTGGAGGAGACTTGCCACAGGTAAGGCAAGCTGAGTAGGGAAACCGACTTCTATTCCATAAACCAATTGGAAGGGTGAGAGACCCAAGGATTTCTTGGTTGTCACCCGATCAGCCCAAAGAGCAAATTTGAGCTTTGAGTCCCAAGCCTTTTTATTGTCCTCCAGGAGCTTTTTGATAAGATTGATTAGGATTTTATTGGAGGACTTTGCCAGTCCGTTTCCCTGAGGATAGTAGGGAGTGGAGTGAATCAGTGAAATTCCAAATTGTTCACAAAATTTGACCAGAGGCTCAGACCGAAATGGGGAAGCATTGTCAGTGACAATTTTGCTAGGGTAGCCAAATCTACCTATGATGTCTTCCAGGAAGCTGATGATCACTTTGTGAGAAGTGCTTCTGGTAGGGATAGATTCTATCCATTTAGTGAAGTAGTCGGTTGCCGTCAGAATCCATCGGTGCTGGTCACTCGAAGGGGGATGAATTTCCCCGACGAAGTCCAATCCCCACTGCTGAAAGGGTGCTGAGGCCACCACAGGTTTTAGTGGCAGGGATTTGAGTTGTTGCTTCCCTGAGAACTTCTGGCATTTGATGCAAGCTCTAATTTCTCTGCAGACATCAGGAAATAAGGTGGGCCAGTAGTATCCAGCTCGGGGGATCTTGTGAGCTGTGGTCTTCCAAAAATGATGACCTCCACAGAGACCGCTATGGAAGTCGAATATAACCTTCTGAGCCTTTTGTGGGTCCAGACACCTCAGTAATATCTCTTGGGGGTCTTTCCAATACAAGGTTTGGTCAATGAGGCAATACCTGACCGCTTTGAGCTTTAAGGCTCTGGCTTTACTTTTCCCCAATCCATCGGGAGGCTTCAACTCTTGCAAAAAATACAAGATATCTTTGTACCAGGGGCATGCTGCTAGTGGTATGGTGCTTTGGGAACCCCTGTTGGATGACTCAGCTTGATCATTGATGTAATTGATTCCCAAGGCCCTGCAATTTGATTTAGCCAGCAACTTGGCTAAACCTTGCCCCTTTATCAGCTTGGTGGGCTTAATCTCCAGATCAAACTCTAGGATCTTGGCGATCCATTTACCTCTTCTTCTGTCTATGTCAAAATGTATAAGAATGTCCTTCACAGAAGATGAAGGGACATATGCCATGGTCTTTGAATGCAATACATAGACTCTAAAAGCTTTGAGAGCTTTCACTAAGGCATAAGCTTGCTTCTCCATGATCTCGTATCGGAGTTCTGAGTCTCTCAGCGCCTTACTAAAGAAGGCAATTGGATGCTCTCATCCTTGATCGTTCTTCTACAACAAAACTGTCGGTATTGTATCACAGGAAGCAAAAGAAAATATTAGAAAATCTTTAGAATAATCTACACTGATTAGCACAGGAGCCTCAGCCAATGCCTTCTTTATTTGGTTAAAAGACTCCCTAGGTTCAACAGTCCATTTCACTTCATTTCCCTTTCTGAGCATGGCCATGATGTGTTTCGCCAACTCAGCAAAATTTGAAACAAACCTTCTCAGAAAATTAATTCTTCCCAAAAATGCCTGAACCTCTTTCTTAGATCTGGGAAGTGATAGGGCCTGAATTGCTTCTACCCTATCAGGGTCAATTCTCACTCCCTCTGCTAATACTATATGGACTAATAATTTCCCCTCTTGCATAGCAAACAACAATTTCTTGGGATTTAGGGAAAGGCCAAAACCGCGACACTTCTGGAAAACCTTCTTCAAGTGGTAGTGGTTCTCTTTATCAGTCTTGGAGAAGACTGTTATGTCATCTAGGTAAATCACCACAAACTTATCTTTTTCTCCGATGAAGGCTATGTCCATAGCTCGCTGGAATGTCTCTCCTGCGTTCATCAGTCCGAAAGGCATCTTGGCATACATGAATGTGCCCCAGGGAGTGGTGAAGGTTGTCTTTTCTCTGTCCTCAGGCATGACTGATATCTTATTGTAACCAGAAAAACCATCAATCATAAATATCCTAGATGCACCAGTGACCTTCTACAATATGTGCTCCATGTTGGGCAAGGGATAATTATCCTTTCTTGAGATCCTGTTCAGGTTTCTAAAATCAACACAGAGTCTGATTTCACCTCTTTTATTTCTTACTGGGACCAAATTGGCCACCCAGTCAGAATATCTCAAGGGGACAATGATCTGGGCATCTAGCAACTTCTTCACTTCCCTCCCCATAATAGGTAATAGTATGGGGTTTATCTGTCTCAGCTTCTACTTGAATGGTTTAGCCTCTTCTTTCAGTGGGATCTTGTGCTCAATGACTGACGTGTCATATGTCTTGAGGTCTTCGTAGGTCCATGCAAACACGTTAGAAAACTCCCTCAAAAACTTAGTGTATTCGACCCTCTGCTCCTCAGTCAAACTCCTTGACAACTTGACAAACTTGGGCTCCTCTGGTGTGCCTATGTTGCATTCGGCTGTGTCAGCATCATCACCAGAAAATCTCCCCCCTACTGCCACATCATTCCCATCGAACAATCTTTCTAATGGGATCAGACCTCTTGGTATGTGATTTCTTGGTAGCTGAATAATCTGGGCTCCTCAGCAGACC
>CBVK0100321031.1:0-13079 GCA_900067695.1 Picea abies
TCAAAATAATATTAATTTACAATAAATTAATCTGTCTTCTTATACAAGAGTCGACTTTTCATTCTGGACTTCTTCCAAGGGTTTCTTCAATGTTTCTTATTGGTGAATGACTTTCGAAGTTGCCACAACATCAACAAACCAGTGATGAAGTCCATAGATATGCTTTCCCACTTTTGCTCTGGGATGGGCAACAATTGTAATAATCCTGCAGGATGGGTTTGCTCTGACTTATTTTGCTGACAAGTCACACACTCTCTCACATGCCTCAATACATCATCTTTGAGGCCCTTCCAAGTGAGCCTCTCCCTAATCTGCCTGTAAGTTTAAAGTATCTTGGATGCTTTGCCAATGGTGCATCGTGCATATCCTCCATGATCTTTTCCTTCAATTTAGATTTCAGGACTAAAGTATATACAGTCTTTGTAGTAGATGATGTCATCCACCACTTTGTACATGTTGTACACTACGGTCCATCAACTCACAAGCAAATTTGTTCTTGGAATACTTCACCAAGAGATGGGATTTCCAATCAACTGAAATCTCTTCAAGTGAGCATATCTCCGGTTTCCTAGAGAGAGCATCAACAACTGCATTTTTCTTCCCTTTTAGATACTCAATGTCGAAATCATATGCCTGCAGTTTGATAACTCATTTTTGTTGCCTTTCATTCAAGTTCTTTTGCCCCAAAAAGTGCCTCAAGCTATTGTGGTCAGTCTTAACTAAAAATTTTCCACCTACCAAGTACTGTTTAAACTTTGCCAAGGCATGCATGATGGCAACCATTTCCTTGTCGTAGATGGCGTAGAGTCTCTCCAACTCTATGAGATTTCTACTCTCGTATGTTATCAAATGCTTCTATTACATCAAAACTGCTCCTATCCTATCACCTGCATCACACTCAAGCACAAAGGGCTGAGAGAAGTCAGGAAGTGCTAAAACTGGGCAAGTGCTCATCACTTCCTTCATCCTTTTGAATGTCCTCTGAGCCTCCTTGGTCCACCTAAATGCCCCTTTCTTTGTGAGGCTTGTGAGTGGTGCAGCCAACTGTGAAAACCCCTTCACAAACCGCATGTAGTTGTTGCAAAACCCAAAGAAGCCATGCAGTTGTGTGAGAATTTTGGATGGCGACCAATCTAATATAGATTGTATCTTCTCCCTATGCACCTGTACTCCCTGTGCACTGTCCACGTGTCCCAAGTATATGATCTCTGTCATGCCAAACTCACTCTTTGACTCTTTGGCATACAATGACCGTTCCTCCATAATGCTTCGAATCTCCTCCAAATGCACCAAGTGTTCCTCCCATGTCCGATTATATATCAAAAGATCATCAAAGAGTACCAATAAAAGCTTCTTCAACTGCTTCTTGAATATATGGTTCATGCAGGACTGAAAGGTGGCTGGTGCATTGGTTAGCCCAAATGGCATGACTAGAAACTCATAATGGCCATAATGGCATCAAAAAGAAGTTTTGGGATTCTCCTGCTCTTTGACTCTGATCTGGTGGTAGCCTGATCGAAGATCAATCTTTGAAAAATATATTGCCTCATGTAGCTCATCCAAAAGATCATCGATCTTGGGTATAGTGTACCTGTTCTTGATTGTCTTTTTATTCAATGCCCTGTAGTCAATGCACATCCGCATTGTGCCATCCTTCTTTACCAACACTACAGAAGAAGCAAATGGACTAGAGCTCAGCTTGATATGCCCTGTCTCCAACAACTCCTTAATGGCCTTTTCAATCTCGTCCTTGAATTTCTTTGGATGTCTATAGGGAGTGGTGATCACAGGTTTGGCTCCCTCTTCCAATTCAATAGCGTGCTCAAATCCTCTGTCGGGTGGTCTCCCTAGAGGTATCTTCCCAAAAACTCGATCGTGTCTGCTCAACAATGTCTGTATGTCTGTATGATACTGATGGATGTTGTCTGAAGGTTTCTCAGTAGTGATCAGACACTTTGTTGCATAAGCAACATCCCCATGTCTAAAAATACCCTCCATCCGTTTAGCTGAGACAATCCTGGGAGCATCATTTGACATGCCCCTCAAAACTACCTTCCTACCATCTGCTACTTTGAACTCCAGCTCCATAGCTTGGTAGTCCACTGAGTGTTTTCCTATGGAAACAAGCCATTGGACCCCCAATATGACATTGGTGTCTTCGAGACCACATCTTCCATGTCCCGTATCCTGATAATAGCATCCTGTAGCATCTTAGGTTTGAAGTGTTTACCCAACCATGCAATGGCTCAAATAAACCCTCTATGAATAAAATCACCAATCTCTGCTCAAATATCTCTGTCATGGTGACTACAATTCTCTGAAACTCAGTGATGTAAACATCTCGATTCTAGTATCCCAACCTGTTTGAGCTGTGCCAACTCCCTGAAATGTATCTCCAGATCCTTTCTGTCGAACCTCTCCATCAAATTCTGTGTGAAGTCCAGATAAGAGGTGATGTTGGCATGTCCTAGAGTGAGCAATCCATGGTACCACCACTCATGGGCCTCCTCGTCCAAATGCAAGGTAGCGAATTTAATCGCTTCTGCCTCCAACATGGTGTTAAGATGGAAGTAGGTGTCCAACTTCTGAACCCATGCTCTAGTTGTGGATTTGTTTGAACCATCAAAGGAGGGAATGGTGAGCTTCCCAGTCTTCCTCATGAGATCAATGTTTTGTTGACCCCTGTTGACCTCCCTTGGCATGTTCCTATACTTGATATTGCAGTGGTCTTGTAGTGACATGGCCGCCTGGAAATCCTTGCCCATAGCCTGGTACTCCCTCCAATAATCATCAAAGGTCTCACCCTGACCCCATAGCCTGGTACTCCCTCCAATAATCATCAAAGGTCTCACCCTGACCTTGCTACCCTTGATTCCTTGCTTGTTGGTTCCCCAAGAATCGAGGCATAATAGACCTGAGAATTATTCTACCTGTGGTTCTAGTGCCAACCTGTGCAGGAATATGATTGTTGCTGCCCTCTGCATGGTTTCCATTGTTCCCATTGGAATCTCCTGCACCATTGTCTCCCCTTTGTGTCCATTAGTGCCTCCATTACCATTGTTACCCCCATGGTTTTGGTTTGCCTGGTTGCTAGCAATCAACTGTGTCAAGAGCTGTGCTAACTGTTGCTGCCCATTGGCTAATCTCTCTAGGATTTGCAAAGCCCTGTCCTCGTTGCTATCCCCCATATCTTCCTCTTGTTCTGCCTCTGGTTGGTTTTCTTCAACTCCCTCTTCTTCATTAAATATATTCACTGCCCATCGCTGTGTCCTACTTTTGTAGGTGATATACCCCTTGTCTCCTTGCCTCATGAATTAAATAAACCCCTTAGGTGAGGCTTTGATACCACTGTAATATTCTGACCAATTTTGTTGATATTTTTCTTGCTTAGTTTCCGGTTTAGTCATTTACACAAACAATTTGTATACAATGTTTTATAACTGTTTATAAGCAATTCCAAACTTTACTATGACTCACTGATGGAACACCAATACAAACTCCAATATATTTACAACATTTAACCATTCATTATAATTGGAATACACTAAGAAATGTCCACAAATAACACAACAAAAATGAGGAACCTGATATGAATGTGCTGAAGGTTGCTTCTGAGATTTTATGGAATGAATAAGGCTGTAAATGCCACCGAATTCGCCCAACAACTTCAATAATTAATTCCCAACAATGTGAAGGCCCTGCTGCACCCAAATTCGATCTAGATAGGGGAAAATTCGGTTCTGTACCCACTGATTTCGACCCAACAAAACTCTAATGCGCCCAACAAGCAAAAACGCAGGCCAACAAGATGATTCTCGGCCCACTGTTAGATGAATCGACCCCCACACAAGGGAATCGCTGCCCAAAAAAGGTTAACTCGGCCCTCTTTGAGAAAGTTTGACCTCCAACCAGCAAAACTTAATCCCCTTCGAAAATAAATCTGCCGGACACCCCAAAGATACACCCAGTTGCAATAAAAGGTGCCCTGGTAGAGGAAACTCGGCCCCAATATAGAAAACGACCTCTACACTACTTAGCTCGACCTCCACAAGGAAGTATTACGCCCAACAAGAGGAACCCATCCTCCCAATGAACAAACTCAGCCCCCAATGAAGTAATCCAACCGCCAATAAAGAAGAACTCAGCCACTGTCGAGAAATCTTAGCTATGAGAAGGCGAAATCCTCCACAATGAAGTGCCACAAGAAGATCTAGTTGATCTCCCATCAATGACCAGCTAGGGTGGATAGTTTCACCACCGAAACCAATCTTCCAGTCTCTCTAGGATTTCCACTCCAAAGAGCCAAAGCCACAAGAGCTCTCTCAATTCATTTTTAGAAAATAGCAAGTGAATAATGAAAAAGGGCGCCCTTCAGTCCCTTTTAATTCTCTCGTTGACTCTTTTTCGCCATTTTTACCCTTTTAATAAGTTAAGTGACTTTTCATTATCTCAATAGTCACTTAGGCGCCTTTTTATTAATTACTCAATGTCACTTTTTAAAAAGTTACTTTTCCATCTTGTGACATTATATAATTAATTAATTCCCTTTTTCCCCACTAACTATAGCCTATGGGAATCACTTAGGCTATTTCGTCAATCTCCTGGAGAGCTCATTTGGAAAGGGACATTACATTGGTCCTCACCACAAACCGTACTCCCACCAGGTATTGTCTAAACTTGGCTAATGCATGCATGATGGCCAACATGTCCTTATCATAAATGGGGTAGAGCCTCTCTCGCTCCCTCAACTTCCTGCACCTGAAAGCTATGGGATGTCGATTCTGCATCAACACTGCTCCTATTCCCTCTCCAGATGCATCACATTCCAACACAAATGGCTATGAGAAGTCTCGAAGCGCTAACACTGGGCAAGTACTCATCACCTTCTTCATCCTTTCAAATGCTCCTTGCGCCTCCTCTGACCATCTAAATGCTCCCTTCTTGGTAAGATCTGTCAATGGCACACGTAGTTGTGAAAATCCTTTCACAAAGCACCTGTAGTAGCTGCACAATATGAAGAACCCCCACAACTCTGTAATAGATCTGGTTGTGGGCCAATCTAAGATTGCCTGGATCTTCTCCTGGTGCACCTGTACGCCCCGAGCACCAATCACATGTCCCAGACAGAGAATCTCTGTCATCCCAAACTTGCGTTTTGCCTACTTGGCAAACAATGATTGCTCCTCCATGATGCTGAGAATCTCATCAACATGCTTCAAATGCTCCTCCCAAGTCTTGCTGTAGATTAGTAGATCATCAAAGAATACCAATAAGAACTTCCTCAACTGCTTCTTGAAGATATGGTTCATACAGACTGGAAGGTGGCTAGTGCATTAGTCAACCCAAAGGGCATGACTAGAAACTCATAGTTCCTGTAGTGGCATTTGAACGTTATTTTGTGGATGTCCTCCTCTCTGACCCGGATCTGATGGTACCCTGATCGAAGATCAATCTTCTAAGAAGTACACTGCCCCATGCAACTCATCTATCAACTCATCGATCCTGGGTGTCAGGTATCGGTTCTTGATTGTCTTCTTGCTCAACGCCCTGTAGTCGATGCACATCTTCATCGTGCCATCCTTCTTCTTCGCCAGTACCACTAAAGAAGCAAAGGGACTAGAACTAGGCCTGATGTGCCCCATCTCCAACAACTCCTGCATGGCCTTCTCTATATCGTCCTTAAACTTCTTTGGATGCCTGTATGGTGTAGTGATCATGGGCTTTTCCCCCTCCTCTAACTCAATGCCATGCTCAAATCCCCTGTCAGGTGGTCTCCCTGCTGTTATCGACCCGAACACTTTGTCATGCTTCTCAAGCAGCACCTAGATGTCCACATGATAGTGTTGGCTGTCCGGTGATGGCTTCTGCGTGGTGATCAAACACTGGCCATGTCACCATGTCTAAATATGTCCTCCATGCATTTGTTTGACACGATCCTCGGAACTCCTTTCGACATACCTCGTAGAATAACTCGTCGACCCCCTATGTCCCTAAACTCCTTCTTCATGACTTGATAGTTCATGGTGAAATCTCCAAGTGAGTACATCCACTGGACCCCTAATACCACATTAGTGTCTGCCAAATCCACTACATAGAAATCATCGGTCAACGTATAGTTTCCCAATGTCACATCCAATCCTCTGATCCTCTGAGTGCAAGTCATGTTGTACCCATCTTGCTACTACCACGATGAACCCCTCAAAATCCTCTATAGGTATGTGTCTCCTAGTGAAAAGCGCTGCATCAATGAAGTTGTGGGTGGCCCCACCATTGATCAGTGCTGTAACTCTTTGCGCCTGCAAAATGCCTCTGATCCTGAAGGTATAATACCCGGGGACTCCTGAAAGTGTGGCAATGGTCACTCCCTTGATACCCTCTTGCAACTGTGTCTCCTTTGTAATCTCAAGGTGTGGTGGCTTCACCGCATCACTTCTCTGCCCATTGTCTTGTGCATGAGTTGTCTCATCCTCACCATCATCCTCCTTGTCGAAGAGCACCTCTATATAATGTACCTTAACTTTGCCTATACTTTGGTGACTTGATTCCCAAGGTTCTTTGCAGCTATAGAAGAGTTTTTTCCTCCTCAGCTCCCTCCGAGTCTCCTCATCCATCTTGTCTTTCCCTGTCCATGGCTTCTAGAAAGACTTCGTCTCTTTACCCTTCTGTGCAATAAAGGGTTTCGTTGGTGCTTTCTTGGGGACTACGTTCTCCATGTCCTGGGTCCTCATGATGGCGTCGTGTAGTGTGGCTGGACTGAAGGCCTTCACGCCCCCTCTCAAAGGCTCGGCTAAACCCTCAGTGAATAGCATTACCAATATCTGCTCAGAGATATCTGTCACGATGATTTCCATCTTCTGGAACTCCGTGATTTATGCCTTTGGTGTGCTTGTCTGTCTAAATTGTGCCAATGCTCTGAAGTGGATCTCAAGATCCTTGTCGAACCTGCCCATCAACCTCTGGGTGAAGTCCACATATGATGTGATGCTGGCATGCCCCAATGTCACTAGCCCATGGTACCACAACTCATGAGCTTCTGCATCCAAGTGTAGGGTGGAAAATGTAATTGCCTCTGCCTCTGTCATCGGGTTAAGTTGGAAGTAAGTGTCCAACTTATGTACCCAAGCTCTCGCTGTGCTCTTGGTAGATCCGTCAAAAGGTGGGATAGACAACTTCCCAACCTTGCGTAGAAGATCATAGTTCTGTTGGTTTTGGGCTGCTCTGTTCCATTCCCTAGGCCTGTTCCTGTACTTGATGTTGCAGTAGTCTTGGTAAGACATGGCTGCCTGGATATCTTCCCCTAATGCCTAGTACTCCCTGAAGTAGATGGTAACATCATCATCTTAACCATGCCACCCCTGTGCTCCTGTGGCTGCTCCTCAAGGAACGATGGTAATAATGGCCTAGGAATCCTCCTGCTCCCTGTCTGTGGGGTGCTCTGTGTAGGGATATGGGTATTTCTACCCTCTATGTGAGCTCTACCTCCTCTGTGGCTACCCTCTGCATGTACCCTATCACCTCCTTGGGATCCATTGGGTCCGACTTGTCCTGCTCCAAGCTGGTTCCCTCGTTGGCCCACCAACTGTGTGAGCACCTCAAGGGTCTGCTGCTGGTACCTAGCCATCTCTACCTGTCTCTCGACCGCCTCATTCTGTCCCTTGGCTAAGTCACTCAGTATCCCGAACACACTCTTTTCTAAAGGGTCTTGCATGACTTCCTCTTCCTGTGATGACTTTGATCCTGGGAAGGGTTATCGTGCCCACCCTCTAGTTCTTCTGTAAGTGATAAACTCCTTGTCTTTAGGCGCCATTAATGCCTCATGCAATCACAGGCTAGTAAGATCACCAACTCTGATACCATTGTAATATCCCAAGTGCATTGGGCTAGGATGTTAGTGTTATGTTGTATAATTAGGTGTTTTTGGTTGTGTGCTTTTGTCAAACAATTTGCATTACATATGTTATTTATGCCATAAATTGGTTGACAACTTTCTACAAACAGTTTGCATACATTTTAATAGTAGACTTTGGTCAAACACATTGCCTGCAATCCAAGTACATATGGAATAGATGAGACAATTGGGCATTTTTATTATGAATGAAACCTCGATCACAACAATACAAATCTCTAATGGCTGCTATGGTAGCTTTAATACATCAATGAAAACACACAACATGCAAACGAAAACCTGGAATAATGCCACTGTCTCCTCAATAGATGATGCGTCCTCCTCCACATTGCATAAAACCCTCTCCAAGATGACGCCGTCCATCTCCAAGGGCCTCACTAAGCCTCATGCTACCTCCTAAGATCAATATGAACCTCCTCTAGAGAAGATCGAGCATCCAATGCCAAGGATAGGGCCCATGACCTTCCTCCAACCCTTACGGTTCTGCAGGAAGGGTGCTTGACCCCCTCAAAATACCCCCAACGAGTCTCCAAGGGGAAACGAATCCCCAAAAACCCTCATGGTCTTACTAAAGATGAATCGCGGCCTCCTCAAACCTTCACAATCCTGCAAAAGATGAAGTCGTCTCTCTCTAGGAAACTCAACGGACCTCCTAAGCAAGTCGATACACCTCCAAGATGAAGTAGAACCATGAAATGAAGCTCATATGAAGATCCCGGATGGATCCTCCTTGTCTAGCTAGGGTGGATATTGCACCATCGAAACCAAACCACAATGGAAGGGTTTATGCCAAAACCCAACGAAAACCTTGGCTCTCAAGAGCACTTCGATAAGAGATCAATCGAAAACATAATAATGAAAGTGAAGCGCTACCCCTTCTTTTATAACCCTTCGATGAACCTTCTAGATTTTTTCTCTTTGATTTAAGCCAACATGACCCTTATTCCTCTTTTACTTTTCACTTAAAGATTAAAAGTCACTTTTACTGATGCTTAAGTAACTATTAATCTAAAATTTACTTTATTACCCTTTTATTAAATGTCACTTTAGAAATATAACATCTCGTAGCTAAGGGACATCAAATAAATCTCCTGACTCCCCTTTTCTTCACTGACTATAGCCTACGAGAGTCATATAGGCTACTAAGTCATCCTCCCATCATGATCAAGTGGAAGGGTACATTTCAAATGGTGGTAACTAGTTCAAAGAATCTTAAATTTCAACACGCTTTGAAACCATGTTGAAATCTCAATTCCCAACACTTAGATAGATTATTACCTTGTGTATTTCCTTGCTTATAATCAAATTACAACTCATAGAATAAAATATACTGGCTTGAAATAAATACAACGGAAACAAAAACTAGAGAAACCAAAGTTTAGACAACACACAAAAATTATGCCCTTCAAATCAACTTTTCATTAAATAATGACTCTACGCTTACAAGGGCTCCCTTACTCGGAAAATGGCCCGTTGAAGAAAAATACAAGTTACAACAAACCTGTTGAATTTTTATGCTTGTTCAGAGTTCATTAACTTTCTTTAACATTTCACATCAGCAGAAGCATAGATGAAGCATAAACCATATACAATAGCTGCAGTAAATAACCAAGATCACAAGAAGATAACCATGCACAAGATACACACGAATTTATCCTGGGAAACCCTTCTACTCAAGGGAAGAAAACCTAACAACCTTTCACTATAATATTTGTCCAAGAGAAGATCCAAGACCGGAAAGAAGAATGGCGCTACTACTCCATAGGTAGCACACTAGTCCAAGAGAGCGAAAATACACAAGAGAGAATGATCCAAAAGTGATGTCTCCAAATGGGAGATGACTTTGTATATATACAAGTTGAACGTGTGAACTGTCATGTCCAAGTGGCGGCACTCAATAGGGCCGACGTGAACCTCTAGGTCTTCTTCGTAAGGCTTGGGCCTTCTTCCTTCTCTGACGTCATAGTGAAAGGTTTCCTTCATCTCGTCACACATGGGTACAACCAATGTGGACCTTCTCATCTTGTCTAGGGGCCACACCCACTAGAGTACACTAGGGATGCAACCACATAGTGTCCACAGGTCAACCCAACTCAGTCCATCGAGGAGTATGACCTGGAAAATATCCCAACCACATGGGCTACACCCCAAGGGTCGCTCGGAATCAACCTAGTATGTCATCACAGGTCAACCCAGCTCAGTCCATCGAGGAGTACGACTTGGAGAATATCCCAAGCACATGGGATACAATTCAAGGGTCGCTGGGCACCAACCCAGTACAACTTATCAGTCCATCGATAAGTGTCATACTCAACTCACTCCATCGAGGAGTATCGTCACAGCTCAACCCAACTCAGTCCATTGAGGAGTACGACCTGGAGAATGTCTCACGAAGCTGCAATCATCAACACTCCCTCTCAGCGAGAGGTACATTTTGTACCACTCCAAGTTTATCATGAAAGTACTTGAACTTCGTCTTGGCAAGGGGCTTGGTGAGAACATGTATAGTCTGCACATCTTTAGGAAGGTACTGCACCAGTATCATATCTCGAATGTAATGAAACTTGATCTCAACATGTTTTGATCTATCATGAGATACTGGATTCTCTGAGAGCTTCACACAACTCTGGTTATCACAATGAATCATGTTGGGATCCAACATCTGCCCAAACAATCCTACAAAGAGCTTCCGATGCCACACTACTTCGCGTACTGCCATACACACTGCAATGTACTCGGCTTTTGCAGTACTCAAAGCCACAAAACTCTGTTTCCTGCTACACTAGGAAACCATGGCAGACCCCAAACTGAAGCAACACCTTGAGGTGCTCTTCCTGTCAACTGTGCTCCCTGCCCAATCAGAATCAACATATCCCTGCAATCTCATGTCAATACTGGAAGCATAACTCAGGCCATATCCAATTGTGCCTTGCAAGTATCTCAACACATGGTTCGCTGCTACCCAATGCAGTTGTCTCGGCTGACTCATGAATTGGCTAAGTGCACTCACTGCATAGAAAATATATGGTCTAGTCTTAACCATATACATCAATGATCCAATCAGTTGTCTATACATAGTTGGATCAATCAGGTTTCAATTAAGAAGACTCACTCAAATTCTTCAGATTTGACACCATTGGTGTGGCCATGGAGTTACAGTCCAACATCCCAAATCTCCTCAGAATCTCAACTGTATACTTTCCCTAACTCAGGAATATCTCATCAGTTCTCTGCCACACCTCTCGTCCCAAGAAATAGTGCATTATGCCAAGATCCTTCATTTCAAATTCAAAAGCCAACTCATGCTTGCACCAAGTAATGAGACGCTTTTCTCTAGTGAGAAATAAATCATCAATGTACAAGATCAAAATCAGGGACTCACCATCAACAATCTTATAGTACAGGTTGGCATCAACAACACTCTTGCTAAAATCGAAACTCATCAGGTATCCATTAATCTTTGCATACCAAGCTCGAGGTGCCTGCTTGAGTCCATACATGGCCTTCTTCAACCTGCACACATGGGATTCCTTGTGAATCACGAAACCATCTAGCTACTTGATGTACACCTCTTCCTCAATCTCTCCATTGATGAAGGTTGTCTTCACATCTATTTGATGTAGTCTTCAACCCATGGTTGAAGTAAGGGAAATGATCATCCGAATGGAGGTGTACTGAGAAATAGGAGCAAATGTCTCCTTATAGTCTATTCTCTCTACCTGAGAGAATCCTCTAGCCACAAATATCGCTTTGTGCTTCTCTATGCTCCCATCAACTGCATGTTTGATCTTATAGATCCACTTGGAAGTCACCACAGACTTCCCCTCAAGGCTTAGAATAATATCCCACACATCATTCTTCATGATGGACTAATGCTCCTCCATAATGACATCTCTCCATACCTGTTGACTAGATGCCTCCTCATAACAAGAAGGATCAGAATCAATGATGTGGCTCATCGCTGCAACATAGCTCGAGAATCTCTGAGGTCTCTTACTTTCTCTAAAAGTACCATGGGGAGATGCATGTCCCTCTGCCTCCTGCAAATTCTGACGAGTCCATGGAAGCCTCTTCCGGCCTACTGCAATACATCAACATGATCTACTAGATCAACTGGATCAACAAGATCAAATGTCTCAACGGACTGGATTGGCTCCCTTTGAACTGTTGAATGGTGAGGGGGAGAAAACACCATCTCCTCCTACTTCTCACTGTCAATCTCCAAGTGAGATTCTCTATACCTCTTGAAGGCTACCTCCTCCTCAAAGGAAACATCCCTGCTCACCTTAATCTGTCTCTGACCTGGGATGAAGATCCAATATGCCTTCGAAGATTCACTATACCAAACAAATGTACCCTTCCTTCATGAAGGGTCTAACTTCGTCCTTTTGTCCTTGGGTACGTGAATGTAAACAAGACACCCAAATATCCTGAAGTGTCCAACCACATGCTACACTTCGGTGAAATTCTCCTTGGGAGTCATGTTCCTCAAAATCCAAATTTGAAGATCACATAGTATTGTTGAATTTTAAGATGTTTAGCTCATGCACATGTAGTTTATTTCAATTTAGCATGTACTTGAACCATAAACAATGCAACAATACATACACAAGTGTCGTAATAACCAAGATCACAAGAAGAATAACCATGCACAAGAACACAAGAAGTACCCAACAAATGTACCCTTCCTGCCTGAAGGGTCTAACTTCGTCCTTTTCTCCTTAGGTACGTGAATCTAAACAGGACACCCAAATATCCTGAAGTGTCCAACCTCAGGCTTCACTCAGGTGAAGGCCTCCTCGGAAGTCATATTCTTCAAAATCTTGTGAGGGCTCATGTTCTAATCATACACAACAGTGATGGATGCCTCTGCCCACAAAAACATAGGCAAACTTTGATCATGAATCATCGCCTTAGCTACCTCAACAATAGACTTGTTCTTTCTCTCTACAATCCCATTCTGCTAGGGGTTGTATGGAACAATGTATTCCCTCTTGATCCCTACCTCAACACAAAAATCACAGAAACCCTTGCAGGTGTACTCTCCTCCATTATCTAATCTCAGTATATTGATCTTGTTTTCGGTCAGGTTCTCAACCTGTGCTTTGTACTCTTGAAACCTGCCAAGGACTTCTTCAGATTCCTTGGACTTCAAGAAGTAAATCCAAGTCTT